>MU129043.1:67188-96567 GCA_014904985.1 Hydnum rufescens UP504 | reverse complement strand
GACTGGGGCAATTGGGCAAATACCTATCGGCCAGACCAAGTGGCCCAATGGGCCCCAGTCTCTGAACTTCATTGCCTGCAACATGCACAACCTATACATTATAGATTATTGGCAAGGGTAGACCTTAAATACATTAAAGAGAAGTTACTAGTAGCAAAGTTAGCAGAAACATGAGACTAAGTTAAAGGTGCATTAAGGGCATCAACCCGAGAGGAGCATGACACTAAGTCAACACTGTTTGAATGATTGTAGGATAATCCAAGCTGTCAAGTCCCCAGGTAAAATCCATAGAATTACGTCAACCCCATTATCATAGTTGAGCCGATCCGACCATGGTACTTTGGACTCCAAAAAATCATGCATGCCAATCTCCGCATGTCTTGTTGGTGCCCCATTGAAAACCCAAATAGTCATCAGTTGTGCATTCCAGATAATCACCGTTTGTAGGGTAGAAGTCTGACAGAGCGGAATCATGTGTGCATTGCATTCAATGGTTCAATTCACGATCCAGGATATGCATGAAGGTATATCGAAACGAGGCGGATGAAATGTGAACAAGCCACTCCGTCTCCAGTCTGTCTTGGGAGGTCAATCAGTAGAGGCGGAGGGCTGAGGTGACACCATAGACAGAGGGAGAGGCTGTGAGTTGGGAAAACGAGGCCGGGGCTTTGGTTGTGGTTGCAAGTTCATTTCCAAGATGTACCTCGGAGCCAAGAGGGTCACTCTCTAACAGCATTGTATCATTTCACTGTTGATATAGGCACTAGAGAGCGGTGTCGACTTCCGCTTTCCTTGGCCCTCTTTCCCCTTCCTTAGATCTGATGACAATCATTGTATCTCTTTGTCACCTTCACCCCACCGTCATGAATATCACAGCATTCTTCGCTTAGCACCACCACCTGGCTTCCCTCCAGCGAACCTTCTTGGAGGCAGCATCCGTACCCTTCCGCGATAGTATCACGTCCCCATTGTGAATCAACAATACAATGGAATATCCATGCATCCCCTCTGGGCCAATCATGAGGCTGCCGAGATGTAACCTTCCTCTTCAGGATTGGGTATCTTGAAGCTACGAGTATTAAGCCTTCCAAATGTGACGTTCCATATGTGATCACTATACGCAGAATCCTGAAAGTTTGAGAACTGGTCATTGGGGAAAAAAATTACCTGAGTATTTAGCTTGTGCTCGAATTAGAGATCTTCACCAAAGTATCCATGGGAAGACGAAATTCTCACATTGGCCTAATAGGGCAGCAAAATCCTTGACGGCTGTCTGGTCTTTTTAAATGTTGCTGAGATCAAATGCGTCTCCTCTTCTGCTCCTCAGCCCGTAAATCATGCAATGCCATCATCTGACAACATTGTCGAAAGAAATTAACTTATATATCAGAAATCTCGCAGCCGATCGAGAATTTGGCATTAACATTCCAGACATCTCGATACGATCCCAGGCAGCATTCATTGTTGCGCATGAAGCAAGCGGGATGCAGCGTTACCGCTACCATAATAAAATCGCATGCCACATCCATACGGTCGCAAGCCTTTTGCATATCATGTGTCCCATTTTTCCTTCTGAGCAGACTAATCCGAGCGATATCCCCTCCTGACTGCACAATCTGTTCGCAGCAGCAGCCTTCACACCATCATGTTCCGCGATGAGCTTGTGGCTTCTGCTGACCAAGTATCAGAGTCCCACCTCCAAAAGATCGATAGAGCTTAAGGTAATGCGGCAGAACACATTAAATTGTTATTCAGAGGCAGAGACTGTGTATAAGATTGATCAGCAAGAACGGCCATGTAAATGGTGGGTAGGCATACCTGAGAATCGGGTTTGGATTTGGACTGGCGATACAAGACTGGAAGCATCCACGCATTTCCTTCGCTGGAATTTCAACAGGGCTGCTGGCAAGGCAAATGGCTAACGGATTCAGGACTTCGTTTCTACTCTTTGTCCTTTTGCATCAAAGTCGCAAGGAACTCATACAGTTGGTTTTGAGCCCAGGCTACCTGTTCGGCACTGAACGCCCACAAAGGTGCATGCCCTCATTATCATCAACTATGACGGATTCCATGTTACGAGTATTTGTCAAGAGCAGTTGATGTCAATACATGGCGATGAGAACGAGGGCAGAGGGCGACTGATGGAAGCAAAACAGAGGGGAAGGGATGTACGAGAGGAACGAAGGGTGGAGGTGAAAAGCCATGCGCTTGGTGTGCTCTGGACTCGCCACGCTGGAGGACAGAGACATACTCGAACTGATGAGGAGTACTTGCTGCCCCACAGTACATGTGAGTTCGGATCTCGAAGGGACGAGTTGACCGCAATTGATTTCGACGACAAGATGCGATGGTCGCTGAGTTGCATCATCATCAGCTCCATCATGAGAATTGGGTATCATCCCGGCACCCTGAGAGACACTGGATTCCCTGAGGCACCGTGGCCCAGTCCAATCCTGGCGCGAGAACTTGGATCTTTCATGTAGTTAGCGGCCGCATCTTCGTTGTCGGACTTGGAAAGGTCTCGGGGGAAATAGAGCCATGTTTTGTTGAGGGACTCTAGACTTGGGCCGATCTTGGGTGGAGCTTTGGTCGAATTTAGAAGCAAGCCTTGGTACTTCTGGTATTGATGATGAGATGAAGGTGGAAACTCGGGGAACTTCAGGGTTCTGGTGACTGGGTAAGTGAAGCGTGGGTTCGAGCATCTGCCGCCATTCATCATGAATTTAAGCAGTAGCTGCGAGTACGAACAGCAATGTAATAAATTGTGAGGGCTTAAAAGCCTGAATCACAGCTACGCAAGATTTTGGTGACTCAGGAGAAGTCACTACGGCTAAATACAAAGTACAGCAAGGTAGATGTACAGTCGCCAGTTGAACAAAAGCGCCAGTTATGGGGAACCGAGAGAGCGAGATGAGAGAAGCGGGATCAAGAAATGCGAGAGAGAGAACGAGAAAAGAAACGATGATGATAATCACCTTTTACTGGGCCCACAATCGCACAGTTAACGATTCAAGCACGTAGCCTAAAAACCTCCAACAGCAGGCTGAGACTCTTCAACTACGCGGAAAAGCGTGTAAGTGTTCGACGACTCGACACTGGCAGATGCTGGAATATCATTGGCAACTGTATAGGAATAAACTTTACACCGTATATGGTATTAATTTTCTTTAATGAAGTAGCACAAAGGAAATAGAACATGGAGAAGGACGAAAAAGTATGAGGCTGAGGACTCAGCGGGTTTGGAGTAATTTCAGGGTGCCGAGGTTCAAATCCAATTTGATATGCAAACAGGAGGAAACTTCGCAAATCCAAAGGATTCATCTGGAGTAGATTGGGTGCCAAGTGGTGCTGCGACCCTCATTTACCATACTGCAGATCTGACGATAATGGCTTCAACAGGTCCCGAGGTAGGCACATCATTGTCACGAACCCCAACACTCATCACGATTGCTATGCAGGCCACGGATCATGCATCTCCATTCGACAAAGAATAAGGAATCAAACAGTTGTGTGGCCAATTGGCGAGCCGGGCACCACCAGCAGTGTATATTCGCGACTTGGAGGCGACATAACAGCTGTCCCTAGGTATTAACAGACCAACGATTGGCAGATACTGGTCTAGTGAGTAAGGTATCCCCGTATCGAGTAGAATCTTTGTCCTTAATCAAAGGAGGTGCATCTCCAAAGATTGTCCAGTTCCTGCTGGCTTCGAGCATGACATATACCTGACTCGATAATTCTAAATCCCTCAACCAGTGGTAACGCTCAGAATGGCGCCATTGATAGCATCAATCTGACAGTCATGACCTTGGCCGCACGAGTTGCAGCCCTCCCTCCAAAAGTAACCTTCAGCTCATCGCAATGGGCAGCTCCGTTTTGATACAGAACTGAATCGAAACCTTGCCCTTTCTTGCAATCTCCGGTGCGAGCTGCAATCACTGTGGGTACCAGAGCCAGCCATACGTCAGGCTGTTTGGAAGAGCTTATGACAGGGCCCAGAGAGATGATGGCCAACCACTGGATGGGGGGAGTAAAGCATCCCCGACACGCGCCTGTGCTAGGCATCAGAACATTAGGGGCAGGTCCACTAAGTGCATTGAGCAAACGACATTTTAACAGGGATCGATGGTGTCACTGGGCTGCCACCTGGTTGTAGGCACCAAGACATTAGCAGTGGACACACTAACTGCACTGGCCCAAGACCATGAACCGGCCAGCAGGATCACAGGCATCAGGACACCGACACCTTGAGACTCCGATCCCCAAATAGGAACCACCCTTTGCCGCTGATATTTCCCGCCTTGAGAACTTCCTGGCCCATATGATGGGCGAAAGTTCTGGCCCAATGGCACCTCTCCCTCTCTGTACAATGGATCTAGAACGCCCATTAACCGCTCAGGAAGTTGAAGCCAGCTGGGGGTGTGGTGCAGGCAATACGATGCTTGACGGACCCCTAGATGCTGAAGGATTGGGACCCGTACGGTTCCTGTACCCGTGATCGCAGAGGATAACCGCATATGGGACCGAGGGGATTGAGTTCGAGTCCGATTTCAAGGAAATGGAACGAGAATGGGAGCGTGGCGAAGAGCGGGGATCAGGAATGAGGCTGAGAGTGAGATCTGAGATCGAGAGCCGAGAGCGATAGATCGCGGGGACGGGTGCGATAATCGAGGGGAAGTGGTGCGATATTCGGGGGAGCGGGTGCGGATTTCGCGGGAAGTGGGTGTGATATCACAGAGAACGGGTGTGAGAAGAGAATGGGTGCGAGGAAACCCGAAAAAAAAAATGGGTGCGAGGACAGAGTGGGAGCTGAGGATGAGAATGGGAGCGAGGGACGAGAAAGGGAGAAAGGCAAATGGGTGCGAGGACGAGGAGTGGGAGCGAGGATGAGAATGGGGCGAGGACGAGAATGGGACGAGGACGAGATGGAGTGAGGACGAGAATGGACGAGAGATAGCGAGAAGAGCGAGAGCAAGGGTGTCGTCTGACCTAAGTTGCCTGGAGCCCAAGCAGTGAATGATAAGCACTTTGTCCTGGTACGAACAGAACACTCGAGACAAAAGGATAGACTCACAATATCATACCGCTCTTATGAGCCCCTCCTGTCCTCATTCACGGTCCCTAGACATCGAGGGGGGTAAAGAAACACGCGAGACTCGTTTCGCGGGGTGGGGGCGTCAACTCGTGAGGCGGGCGTCACTCACGAGCGGGCGTCAACTCACGAGGCGGGGGAGTCAAGTTTTGAGTGCGAGTGTCAATTTCCAGCGTCGGTTCCCGATGAGGGGGATGTCCGCGAGGGGGTGTAGCACAAAGGGACGTGTGTTGGTATGCGAGGAGGGGTGTAGACTCGTGATGGGGCGTAGGGAACGCGAGGTGGTGTCAGTGTGCGAGTTGAGTGGAGGCCTAGGAGGGGGTAAACAAGGACACGAAGGGGAGATTCAGGAAGGGGATGAATGGGACGAGGCAAGCCTGTGAGGCATTGGATGTGCACTCGCCAAGCCTGAGCCTAGTCTAGCTCCAAGAGTCTCGTCAACATCCCAACCATAAAGCCTTGCCGTGCCAGAAGCTTCTTTTCTCCTTCCAATCGCATGATCTTTGCGAATTGTGAGGACCCTCCCATTCTAAACTGAGGCAGGCATCAAAAGGGCTGAGAGATTTTGCCTTTTTGCCCTGGGCAGCTGCCCGCCAACGCTTTTATATCGAGTGCCTCCTCAGTCACCTATTATGGCTCACTTCTGCAACTGTGAGCCGCCTCTTGCGTCTTTGGCAGCCTCCTTCCTTTCTTTCTTCGGCAGTATGCAGATGACAACGTTGATCGTACTTGCTCTCAGACTACTTATACATGATGACTATACTACGGGGGAGTGATCGCTAAACTGTGGGTGGTTACAAGGGGGACAGGAACAGGAACAGGAACTTGCCAGGGGACAAGCCGGAAGCAATGGGAAATGAAAGGGAAATGAAACCAAGATAGGGTTCAATCGGAGTCAAACCGGAATCAAGCCAGAAGCAAAGTGGACTTGGGCAAAGGAACTAAGTGGAGAACTGGACTGGAGGTGGGTGGACAAGGATCGGAGTGATCCGGAGTGGACTGGAGTAATCCGGAGTGGACTGGAGTAATCTGGAGTGGACTGGAGTAAGGGACAAACCCTGACATGAGCCATATCAAGATGTGGTGGACCAATGAGTCTCTGAATGGCAGGAAAAATTTGGTAACCTGCAAGGGAGGGAGGAAATAGTTGGCCTAACCGGCATGCCAAGTGCAGATCTCTGCATATTGGAAAAAGGTGCCCATGTATTTGTACATCCCGTTAGTGCCTCCAGAGGTTCGTTATGGAATGCTGATCATCTTCATTTATCAAGTGGGATATTCTCTCCCACCAGTGGAAGCAGCGGAAGCATGTTCAGAACATTGGATTATTGATTGCAGATGAAGTGCAACTCATTGGGGGGGGGAAATAGGGCCAACATGTGAAGTTGTTATGTCGGACGCACTATGTGTCTGCGCAAACTGAGATCAAGACTCGTATTGTTGCGTGTGGTGTTTCTTTGGCCAACGCTCGCGACTTAGATGAATGGATGGGCATAAGTACGCATATGATTTTCAACTTTGCCTCATGAATATATATCCTCATGATATTTATTACCATTCCTTATGACAAACCCAATGCAGCACCCACCCACTTCCTCTTGAGGTTCATTTGCAAAGTTTCGGCATCCTGCACCTCCCATCACTGATGATTGCCATGGCTAAGCCTGCGTATTTGTCAATTGTGGAATTTTCCTCCTCCAAGCCCATTGTCATGTTCATCCTGTTAAGAGTTATAGTCTTTTAGGTAGAAACTACTTGTATTCTGCAAGATATTTCTCGCTATATATACACAATCTAATATACTAGAATATATGAGTCTTGGTCAACTACACTCTATTAGCATTGATGCACTAGACAGACATAGGGGCTTCCAGTATAGAAGAAGGGTTGGGAGCTCTGATGACTGTCAAATCAAAATCTGGTTCAGCCAGTGTGTAGATGGGAGACTGTATTTCTGTTGTTATTCGTTGGGTTGGTTCGCTTCAATGGTTGATCACACTCTGCAAGACGTGTATGGTGTTCAGTGGAGAATAGGAAGGGATATGGACTAGCTGTAGTCAATGATATATCATTTGGGATGCTTATAGAAAGGCTTATATGTCTGTGATGCTTGTAGGAAGGCTTATACGTCATGTGGGATGCTTGTAGAAAGGCTTATATGTCTGTGATGCTTGTAGGAAGGCTTATATGTCATGTGGGATGCTTATGGAAAGGCTTATACGTCTGGGATCCTTGTGGAAAGGCTTATACATTGTTCATGTTGTGTTGGTTTGTTTACTGATATTTGTGTATTCTTGTTTACGTTCTCCTGGTCAAAATGTGGATATCTGTGGACTACAGACTGGTCAGTGCTTGGTTAGTCTTGTTAGTATGTTTCTTCCTTCTTTCTTCAAAACCTGATTTGTATTTCATTATGCTTACTTTTCCTTGGATGTCCAGCAACTCTAACCTTAGGTCCTGCAACTATCCTTGGCTTTAGTGATTCGCATAGAGGGCTACCAGTGGCTTTGTCTCAACAACCTTGAAGATGACTTAGCTCCAGATGGCTTATAGATAGACTGTTCTTTAGAGGCAAGCAGAAAAGTTGACAGTGGTTGACAGTGATGATTTCCAGAGAGGAGATTATTGTGTGGGGGTACAGGAAATCTACCAGCTTTTATACCTTTCTGAAGGTGGCTGTGTTTAAGAAATATGACTCCCCCATGGGTGAGTCATATGTGAGTCATAGGTGAGAACAAAAGAAAAATAACAAGATGATGTAATAATGCAGTCATAGCTGAGTCATGCATAAGGAGAACAAAAGGAATCATGAGGGGTGATGTCATAGTGATGTCATTCATAAAGAGAACAAAAGGAATCATGAGGAGGGGTGATGTCACCAATTTGCTGAGCATGTGGAATGCTTGGAGCATGTGGTCACTGACCATGTGGAGCATTCTGGAGGTGAAATTAAAGGATATCTCCAGGTTTTGGAGATTAATTTGAGCATAGTCCAATGGTTCAGGTGTTTTGTTGCTGGTTGATAATGGGGACAAGTGCATGGGATGGGATTCAATGCAGAAACAGCAGTTTGCATCCGTAATAGACGCTCTTGGTATCATTAGATGCGGATTTTTAACAGCTTTCTGGGCGCGGCAGTTCTGAGCAGATCTGGTGTAAACTGACAGAGGAATTCATTTTTTACTGATGGGTGTTGATTCTGATAGTAATATCGTTCTGTAGAGTTCAGTTTTGATCTGTTCTTTGCATGCTCAGTACCGTTGGATGCGGAACTTTTATATCTTTCTAGGTGCAGGTGTTCTGAGGGGATAGGATGCGAACTGAGGGAGAAATTCGTTTTTTACTGGAAATCCCAGATTTTGATAGTAAAATTGGCCTGGAGAGTGCAGTTTTGGTCCATTCGACTTGTGTTTGGTACCGTTTGAAAGGTGTGAATTGTAGCTTTCTAAGCATTATATGGGCATACCTCTCCAATCAAAACTGACAGAGTTATAGAACGAATTCAATTTCTGTGTGTAGCCATAATTAATTTTGTAATTGGTCATGTGATCATCCAAAGGCTGGAGTGTGTGATTTCGATTTTCTGATACTGGATTTTTATCTTCACACGCTAATAGTGGCATTATCACAACTGCGATGTATCACGACATCATGCATTCGAATATCAATGACATTGGAGGCGACGTAAGCGCTGGTCCCTAGGTATTAACAGACCAACGATTGGTGGATACTGGTCATAGTTGAGGAAGTACTCCCTGTATCGAGACCTAGAATCTTTGTCCTTAATCAAAGGAGGTGCTATCACCAAAAGATTGTCCAGTTCCTGCTGGCTGCGAGCATGAGCATATACCTGATCGATATATTCTAAATCCCTCAACCCAGTGTAACGCTCAGATGGTGCATGCGAAGCATCAATTGTGACAGTTGTGACCTCGGCTGCACAAGTTGCAGCCCATCCCTCCAAAGTCACCTTCAGCTCATTGCATGGGCAGCTCCGTTTGAACAGAAGCTGAATCGAAACCTGCCTTCTTGTGTTCTGTGCGAGTTGAAATCACCTGTGGGTACAGAGCCAGCCATATGTCAGGTGTTTGGAAGCCTTCTGGAACAGGGCCCAGAGAGATGATGACCAATGGCCCACTGGGATGGGGGAGTAAAGCATCCCTGACACTGCCGCCTGTGGCTGAGGCATCAGAACATTAGGGCAGGTCCACTAAGTGCATTGAGCAAATGACCAATTATAACAGGGTCAGTATGGTGTCGCCTGGGCTGCCACCTGTTGCTGAGGCACCAAGACATTAGCAGTGGACCCACTAACTGCACTGGCCCAAGATCTGTGACCCTGGCCAGCAGGATGCACAGGCATAGGACCACCACGACCTTGAAGACCCCGATCCCCAAAAGGACCACCTTGCCTGCTGATAATTCCCCTGCCCTTGAGAACTTCCCTCCCCTCACTATGACAGGCAGAAAGTTCTGGCACCAATGCACCTCTCCCTCTCTGTACAACGGGCATCGAATGCCCATAATGCCTCATGGAAGTTGAAGCTGCCTGGGGGTGTGGTGCAGGCCAATATGATGTGCTTGACGGACCCCTAGGATGTGGAAGGGATTGGGGACCCCCTGTATGGTTCCTGTACCCATGATCATGAGGATCATGCATATGGGACTGAGGGGATTGAGTTTGAGTCTGATTTCGAGGGAAATGGAGACAAGATGGGGAGTGTGGGTGAGAGCAGGGATCAGAATGAGACCAAGAGTGAGATCGAGATCGAGAGCGAGAGCGATATCGCAGGGAGTGGGTGCGATATTGAGGGGAGTGGGTGCAATATCGTGGGGAGTGGGTGCAATTTTGCAGGGAGCAGGTGCGATATCGCGGAGAACAGGTGTGAGGACAAGAATGGGTGCAAGGACGAGAGTGGGAGCGAGGATGAGAACAGGAGTGAGGATGAGAGTGGGAGCAAGGATAATGGGAGTGAGGACAAGAACAGGAGCAAGGATGAGAATGGGAGCAAGGACAAGAACAGGAGTGAGGACAAGAATGGGAGTGAGGACAAGAATGGGAATGAGAAGAGTGAGAAGAGCGAGAGCAAGGGTGATCATCTGACCTAGAGTTGCCTGGAGACCCCAAGCATGAATGATAAGCACTTTGTCCTGGTACCACAGAACACTCGAGACAAAAGGATAGCACTCACTATCTACCCTCTTATGAGCCCTCTGCTCCTCATCACAGTCCAGACATTGAGGGGGGGTCAGCATGTGAGGACTCAGTTCGCGGGGTGGGGGCATCAACTCGTGAGGGGGAGAAGTCAACTCACGAGGTGGGGGTGTCAACTCACGAGGCGGGGGTGTCAATTCGCGAGGTGGGGGTGTCAATTCGCGAGGTGGGGGAGGGTCAACTTGCAAGGGGGGGGGGCATCAGCTCATGAGGTGGGGGAGTCAATTTTCAAGGTGGGAGGGGGGTCAACTCACAAGGGGGGGAGTCAACTCATGAGGCAGGGGGTCACTTGCAAGGTGCAAGTGTAGGAGGTGTCAGTTCCCAAGGAGGGGATGTTGGCACACGAGGGGGCGTAGGCACATGCAGATGTGGTGTTGGTATGTGAGGAGGGGGTGTAGACAGACGATGGGGCATAGGAATGTGAGGTGGTGTCAGTGCGTGAGGTGGAGGTGGAGGTGCACTAGGAGGGGGTATCAGGACATGAAGGGGAGATCTTGAAGGGGGATGATGGGACGAGGCAGCCTGATGAGTGCTTGGATGTGCACTCGCCAAGCCTGAGCTAGTGCTAGCTCCAAGAGTCTCATCAACATCCCAACCATAATGCCTTGCTCATGCCTGAAGCTTCTTCTCCTTCCGAATTGCATTTGCTTGCGCATTGTGAGGATCCCTCCATTCTATAATGAGGCATGCATCAAGGGGGCTGAGAGATTTTGCCTTTTTGCCCTGGGCAGCTGCCCACCAACGCTTTATATTGAGTAGAGCCTCCTCATCACCATTATGGGCTCGCTTCATCAACTGGCGAGCTGCCTCTTGCATCTTATTGGCAGCCTCCTTCACTTTCCTCTTCTTTGCAGTTGCAATGACAACCCGTTGATTGTACTCTGCGTCTGTCTTGCCTCTTATAGGCTGAACATGTACAGGCGAATCAGAACCTGAACTTTCATCCTCAGGATCCAAATCCCATGAGCTTTCTGAGAATATCTCTGTCCCTGTCACAGGACGATCCCCAGAAGCATGAACCAGAGTAAAAGGACTGTAGCTGAAGGTACTCTTCAGGTGATACATCATAGATGGATTAGGAGTTAGAGAACCAGTCCCAAGAATTGGAGAATCATTCCCGACAACATAGTGCAGGACTATATCTTCCATGGGTTCATCAGGAAGGACTCCAGGATAATGACAAGGGGTGATGATCCAAGGATCAGGACAGTTGTGCTCCATGAGGAGCCAGACATAAACATTGTGAGTGACCATCTTCCTTTTGGCTTCATCTGGGATGCCACCAGACTGATTGCCATCAGATGAATTGCGACAAAGGCCATGCATAAGCTTAACATCTATGCCACGCTGTCCGAGCCAGATACCCCACACAGGGACTCCATGATGGAGGAGGTCTTGGAGCCAATGACCTTCCATTGAATGGACATACATGGCACCCATTAGATCATCGTCCACACCAAAATAAGCATGGGCCTCTGAATTTTCAGAGACCATGCAATCAATACACCAGTGCATTGTCATATGTGCAAAGGCGCCATATTCATATGCACCCCGAATGTAATCCATAACGAGCCCACACAATGTGTCAAAATCCTTGTAAGTGTATGATAGTGAATCAACGTCGAAAAAAGAGGCATTGCGGATGATTTCCAGTCGAATGGGAAGGATCACATTACTCAGGGCGCCCTGGAGTCCTACAGCTTGACCAGCCGAACACCACTTTCTAAAGTGATCATATCGAGCGGAGACAAAGGTCTCTAAGTGTCACTGATACTGGTCAACTAGCTTGACACCGACATTGGGAACCCATACAATATCTGCTTCAGCTGGGGGGGAGGGGTCGGAAGGTTGACATGAGATGTAAGCGAGATACGGCATCTGGGTTGAATACAACATCAGTGACCATGTAAAATCAAAGATGGGGGCCATACACGCGTCCTTGTGGGTAGATATGTAATGGCAAGAATAAAAAGCCTGTTCCCTGCCATAAAGTTCAGGGGTGAAGTTGAGTGGGCACTGTAATGAGAGCTGGAAGGGTTGGCGGCTATTTGTGAACATGACTGCCCACTCCACCCATGTGATGGCGGAATGTAAAGAATCATGATCATGCCCATGGTCATGTGGAACACCCTGCACAGAGCCAAAATCTGTTTGTAAGTCAGAAAATTTTGTTGTCGAGCATAACATGTTCTACCCAAACTCACTGTTCTTTGAATGGTCAGACCATGCCACATAATCCAGAGTATCCATGTGTGCATTAGAGAACTCCGGCACATCTCCCAAATTCCCTAGGGAGTCAATCCACATTACAGGCTTGAGCTTGGCGGGCCCTCACCCACCACTGCACCAGAGGTGGCAGCAAGTGAGGATGCACTGGCCAGAAATGTCAGATCACCAGCAAAAACACCCCTTGCCGTGTGACCAATGGAAACAGGTGCGCTGTGGGATGAAGAGGCAGCCACAGGGGACATGACATACGACTTGAGATATTTGGATCTGCAGAATCTCCTGCCCTCTCTCGTCGAAGTATGTACATCTCTCATGGATCTCCTGCTCTCACTTCACATTCGACTCACTTTATCTTTGCACTTTGGCTGTTTCTCCCCATTGATGAAGGAGGTTTAGGGCTCCTGGTACATCCTTGCATGCTTATTACTGAGATTAAAAATGCCACTTACATGGATAACAGCCATCCCAAATAGCAGCTATCATCAGCCGTTGGGTTTTTGACCTCAACCCCCAGTCATTCAATGGACCCAGTCAGTTAATGTTTGATCCTTCAAGCCAGTCTTTTGGCTCTGGTGGAACTGTGACTTTCGACTCTCATCCTCCCCTTGACAATCATCATGCAGATGAGAGGCCCTGCAGTAATTTCCACCTGCAACAGCACCTCCATTACCCATCTCCATGCTGCCTGCATCTCATGTTTTTTCACCCCTTCACAACACCCGCTCACACACATGATCCCCTCAGTGCTGCAGCAGCCTTTCACACAACAGTAGTGGCCACAATCTCACCAGTAGACATACCAGTGATTAATCAACCACCCATAACTCCCAGAAATGGGTGATGTATCACTCTCTGTAACACATCTCTCCAAGAGTTAAAGGCAACTGATACATCACAAGGTCTAATGGGTGAGAAATGCATTGTAAAATTAAGGGTGGATTTGAACCCTCAACCTCTCAATCATCTCACTTAGAGTCTCAGCCCACTGGACCATGGAAGTGTTACTTATTATTGAGCCTTTTTAGCATTCCTTATACTGCTGCTCTTGCCAAAAGCAGAACTCGACTAAGCCGGCATCAAACAATCCTTTGGGGTATCTTATATTACCTTCCTAATAGGGGATATTTACCAGTAAGACCCAATACATGCCCTCCACACTGGAAACAATGTAGACTTCCTTTTTTGGCACTCACTTTGACCTTGGGAGTCATTTCTTATTGAAATTATAGTACAATTTAAATACAAAAAAAAGACATATGGAGAAAGGCCTCCTACACTTGAGTCGCCCAGCCCCTCTCTGGGCACCATATGTGTTTCATCATTCTATTCAAGGGTCAAGGGGTCTGGGAGGCTGCACACTCCCATGTTCTGCCCTAGGCCAGGTTTGTGCATTTGTCGGGTCGGGTATTGTGTAGTGGGGTCCTTAGAATAATAATATGTTAGTAAACCAAAAAAAACAGAAGGGAACACCAAAAGAGCAGCTGGTGCTGCTCTTTTGGCAACGTTGTACACCCATAATCGGGAAAAACTGACCTAATATTGCTGCACACCTGCTGAAGCAGGCATGTGGTGCTGTGTTTGTTTCATTGTCATATATACTGTGGAGAATCAAATGTCAGGGGGTCTTGGGCAGCTGTGTGCTCCCACAGTTTGCCTTGGGTTGGGTCTGTGCATTTGCTGTGTGGGGTATCACACAGTGGAGGTCCCTACAATAATAATATGTTAGTAAAGGAAAAAAATTGAAAGCAATGCCAAAAGAGCAGCTGCAGCTGCTCTTTTGGTGTCATCATACACCCCGTAATAAAAAGCACTCACTTAATGTCACCACACACCTGCTGAAGCGGGTGTGTGGCGCCGGATATGTTTCGTCATTGTACTGGTTGCCAATAGTTGAATGGTGGGATCTTGTGTGGCTGCGCACATGCGCACATTTCACCTGGGCCTTGTCAGTGCGTTTGTCGGATGTGGGTTTCACGAAGGGGAAAACCTACAATAATCAGTTATGTTAGTTTTAAAAAAATAGCAGAAGCAACGCCAAAAGAGCAGCTGGGGCTGTTCTCTTGGCATTGTAGTATACCTCATAATTTAAAAAAACACACCTAATATTGCCACACACCCACCGAAGTGGGTGTGTGGTGCTGTACTTGTTTCATTGTTGTATGGGTTGTGGAAATTTGAATGTCAGGGGGTCTTGGGCGGGTGTGCACTCCCATGGTCATTGTCTGTGCATTCTTCGGGTCAGTTTCATGGAGGGAGAAAGAACCTAGACTAAGTAATACGTCAGTATAAAAAAAAATAACCTAAGCAATGCCAAAAGAGCAGCTGGTGCTGCTCTTTTGGCATCATCATAGACCGCATAATAATAAAAAACTCACATAATGTTGCCACACCCACTTCAGCAGGTGTGGCATCGTATTTGACCTGTCATTGTATAGCTTGCAGATGGTCGAGGGTTCAGGTCTTGGGCAGCAGCACACTCCCATATTTCATGGTGGGTGTTGTCTGTACATTCTTCAGGGCAGTTTCGTGGAGGGAGAAAGAATCTAGACTAAGTAATACATTAGTAAAAAAATAATAATATACCCAATGCCAAAAGAGCAGCTGGTGCTGCCAGCTGCTCTTTTGGCATCATCATAGACCCTGTAATGAAAAAGCTCACCCAATATTGCGACACACCCACTGAAGTGGGTGTGTGGCACCGTATTTGAGGTCGCGTTGTATTGGTTGTGGATAGTCAAGAGTCGGGGTCTTGGGTGGCTGCACGCACACCCGTATTTCGCCCAGGCATTGTTGGTGCATGCTTCGGATGGGGGTTTCGTGGAGGGAGAAGACCTAGAATAATATGTATGTGGGTTTTAAAAACATAACAAAAGCAACACCAAAAGAGCAGCCAGGGCTGCTCTTTTGGTGTCATTGTACACCCTGTACTAAAAAAAAAAACACCTAATATTGCCACACACCTGCTGAAGTGGGTGTGTGGCACCATACTTGTTTTGTTGTCAGATAGATTGGGGATACTTGGACTTGGGGTCTTGAGCAGCTGTGCGCTCCCATATTTCGCAGTGGATGTTGTCTGTGTGTTCTTCGGACAGAGGGAGGAAGAACCTAGACTAAGTAATACATCAGTAAAAAAAAAATAACATAAGCAATGCCAAAAGAGCAGCTGGTGCTGCTCATTTGGCATCATAATACACCCCGTAATTTAAAAAGAACTGACCCAAGATTGCCACACACCCGCTGAAGTGGGTGTGCAGTGCCATACTTGATTCATCATTGTAGGGGTTGGGGATACGTGAGGGTTGGGGTCCTGGGTGGCTGCACGAGCCCCTGTATTTCACCCAGGCCTTGTCTGTGTGTTCTTCAGATGGGGGGTTTGGCGGAAGCACATGTGGCAGGCATCATTCTATAGGTTGCAGAAACTTGAGTTTTGGGGTCCTGGGCGGCTGTGCATGCTCTCATACTTCATCCTGAGTCTTGTCAGTGCATTCTTCAGGTAGCAGAGGGAGGGAGCCTGGAATAATGAACGTTAGTAAATAAAGAATTCAACCAACACCAAAAGAGCAGCTGGTGCTGCTCCTTTGGCGTTGTGGTACACCCTGTAAAAAGAAAACTCACCTAACAGTGCCACACACCTGCCAGGGTGGGTGTGTGGCACTGTGTTGTGTGGGCTTTGGGCACCTTGATGTCGAATAGATGTGAGGATACTACTCAATGCCGGGAGTTTCCAGGCTCAAAAGAGCACCCAATTAGGGGCAGCACAAGCCTCACATAGATAGATAATAAGTACCTAGATGCAAAATAAATAATAAATACTAAATATTTGTCTAATCCAAGTGAGAAAAAGAGTGATAGTGAGTTGGATTGCACTAAGGCACCATGTGCAAAGTGGAATTGGGTGACTTCCATAGATTATAATTGGCCCAAATTCGAGTATTTTAATGGGATGTATGTATATCGCATGGGCGATGAAATGAATTGGACGATTGGGCCAATTTTCAATTTCTTGCACCTTCAATTTCCTATTCAGGAAATTGAAGGTGTGAGAAATCGAAAGTTGGCCCAATCATCCAATTCCTTTCATCACCCATGTGATATACATACATGCCATTAAAATACTCAAATTTGGGCCAATTATAATCTATGGAAGTTGCTCAATTCCACTTTGCACATGGTGCCTTACTTTATTATCTATCTATATGAGGCTTGTGCTGCCCCTAATTGGGTGCTGTTTTGAGCCTGGAAACTCCCGGCATTAAGTGGTTTGTTTTGATGCTTACCTAAGCTACAGCGTTTGTATAATAGGACTCAACCAACAGGATCCCACAGAACTAGAACAAGACCACACACCCACCACCCTGGGTGTGTGGTCATATAGGTGAGTTCCTTCCCACTATGTACAGCCATGCAAAAAGGGCAGCCAAAGCAGCCCTTTTTGTACTTCTTCAATATTTTAACTAACAGTAGTATTTCCATTCTAGGTTTAAGGTTCTCACCTCCAACCTACATAATGATGATACCAAACCTGATGGCCACCTGGAAATCAACATGGGCCAAAATCTGCCCAACACCCCACATACATGTGCAGCCTGCACGCGACAACAGATAAAACATGGCACCACACACCCGCTGCAGTGGGTGTGTGGTCCTATTAGGTGAGTTTTCTTTCCACACCATACTACAGCACCAAAAGAGCAGCTACAGCTGCTCTTTTGGTGCTGCTTCTCTTCAATGTTACTAACATAATGTACCATTTGTTGTTCCAGGCTTCCCCTCCACATGAAAATCCACCTGCCGAGAACACATGAAGCCCCCTGCGTAATACGAACATGCATGGCTGCCCAAATCTGGAGGGTCCTGCCTATGTGATGTTACCACAGCCCCCAAACTCATGCAATGACAGATAGATACGGCACCACACCTGCTGCCATGGGTGTGGTGCTATCTGGTGAGTTCTTTTTTTTACTAACATTATTATGTCCCATTCTAGGTCACCCTCCCTGCATGAACCCCACCCAATGAGATTGGGGATGAAACCCCACATGAAATAACAATGCGCACCCACTGAAGATTGCACCTAAGGGGCCAAGTCCTGAATGCCTGCAACAGACACAATGACAGGCAAAGTATGGTACCACACCCACTGCGGCGGGTGTGGGTACCTCATGAGTTTTTTGTTACTTGTTGTACAATGGCACCAAGAGAGCAGCACCAGCTGCTCTTTTGGTGCTACTTCTCTTTGATTTTACTAATGTAACATTGTTTGGTATTCTAGGCTGCCCCTGCACGAAAATCCACCTGATGACAAGAACACAGATGAAGCCCCCCGCATGTAATACGGACGTGCGCAGCCACTGACAATCGTGTCTAAGGGCCCGGCCCCCAAACCAGCAGCAACTTATGCAACAATGGACAATATGTGTTACCACACCCCTGCTCCAGTGGGTGTGGTAATCTCAGGTAAGTTTTCATTTGGTATGGTCTCTACTAATGATTCTTTTGTTATTCTAGGTCACCCCTGCCCCCAACAAAACCTGACCCAACAAGAACATGGACAGAGCTGCAACAGGAAATATGGACATGTGCAGCTGCCGAAAATCTCACCTGACCAGGTGGAATCATGACAAAGTGAAGACCCCCAAGCAATGTATGCATGCAAAGCCCCCATGTTTTGGGGGCCTTTGGTCAGGTACATGGTTCTGGTCTTTCCAGTATGCTCCCTGCACCTGCAGGGAGTGGATATAGTGGATATTCCACTAGCCATTGATATGATAATTGTAATTAAATAATATTATATATTAAATATTATAATTGCTATTTGTGAGGAATTATATAATATTTAATATTATATTATGTAATTAATACTTGAGCAGACCATGATACGTCACCCATATCCACCTTTCACAGTGTTTTGATGTATCTATGGTGTGTCTACCACTCACAATCTTGCCATCAACCACTACCACCAATGATCACCCCATCTCCCTGTCAAATCCCTGCGTCCCGACATCGTTCATATGATAAAATGATTGACCCGTCCCATATCTATGCTCACTGCCCTACCCCAGCTCTCAGCAGCAGTTCCACCACATCAATTCTTCCGCTTCTCCCTCACCCACAAGATCATCTTTTTCTCCTGATGTTCCCTTTGCCTACTCCCAGCCATCTCCAGAAAGCACTGACAAGCCTACCATGTCCTCTGTTGATATTTTGGGCCAGTCTTCTCTCACCAGCACACCCCTCCCAATGCCTCCTCCAACGGCACAACAGATCACGACGTCCTCCAAACCTGACAGTGGCCTCACCCGTCCTACCTGACCACATCCCTCTACGAACCCTGGGACCCGAAAACTACCCCGCTCAACCAAGTCACACCCATCAAGTTCTTCCTCTGAAGCTAGGTTGACCCCAGCATTGAAAACAAGGCATGTAATGCCTTTGATAAATCACACTGGTCAACCAACTCTAGCCTGCTTTTTCTGTCAACAACACAAGATTGCCTGTCCTCTGCCCCTGACACAGAAGACCTTTCTTGTGAGTAAGTACTCTTCCTCTACTGGCCACTAGTATCAATCCATTAATTTTGCAACTCTTTGTAGACAATGCGTGAGTCACAATCAATTGCATGTGTATCTTATGCACACTTGTTGTGATCTTCCAAAAGACAAACCTGTGAAGAAATTTATGGACAAGGACATCCATAACATGGGCCAAGGACCCTCCCCACTGCCTTTTATAAGTTTTCACAATGTGTGCCCAGTTCACAGTACAACAGTTTCACAAGCTGCTCTAGAGAAACTGACTACTGGGCTCATTGTTATACATGTCATTGTACACAATTTCAGGAAATACATACACCATTCATCATTTATGCCTTGACTCCTATCCTCTTTAAATGTATGAAAAGCAGAAAAATGGCCAAACTGGGGGCAATGCTTGAAATAATTTAGACAATCCCCATATATCACCCCACTGTCCCAACTGCATGAATTGGGGATTGGTGCTTGTCACCGCTACCGATTACATAATCAAGACCTGTGATGATGAAAAGAACAATGAAACAATACTGGAGGTGCATCCTTGTACTGTGTCTTCAGCACTTCGACAAGTTCTTTTAGTTTATCAGACATGGGAGTTCCTTATCAATTTTACAAAGTGACATGGATCAGTGGCAATGGTCAAAGTCATTCTTGTAAGGTCTCATGCGGCAAGTCCAGTGATCACTGAATTAAAGTACCATGGCAGCATTTTTGGCAGCAAACTATATGAGCTCTGACCCCATGTCAACTAAATGTGGGTGTGGTCAGCCCCATAAATATGACTCCCCAGATCTCAAAAGAGAGGCCAAGAATGCCCAAAGAAGAGCATGATATGCACTATCACTAAGGTCTTTACTCAAATTATTATACTATTTAACTGCATGGGTTAATTAAAGTACTACCAGAGGAAAGCTAAAAGGGATTCCCCAAGCATGCACTGCTTTACATATTGGATACAATGATCCGAACAGTGACATGAACAATCACGAAATGAGCAATTCCAAAAAGATTGCTAATAGTGGAAAGGAAGATGGGGGTTGTCAGGATCGAATTGACATTTGCTTCCGCCTAAGGACTTACCCGTCGGAGTATCATTCTTCATCGACTCTATCATATGGCACCTACTTCCTCAAATGCTCTTGTCTCCTCTCTCCCTCCATTCACTACGGGGGTTATTGTCATCCTTGCCATTATTGGCATTTCTCTTATTATTATTGCCCTCGCTCTATCGGGCCTCGGCCAGCAGGCTATGGGCTGGGTAGTCAACCAGTGGCAGCATTGGCGCCCTTGTCAGCACCTGTCATTCCCTCGTTCCCCATGTGAGTCCATGGAGTTGCCAATCCAGACTCCCCCTCCTCCTCCTCTACCCCCAGTCCCTGAATCCACATCACCTGTCCCAATCCGTACTCCATCCACATCATTACGGTCCTTTGACACTTTGGACACCTTTGGAGTACCCAGGCATACACTGCCTTGGAAGTACATACGCTAAGGGGGATACATATGGAAGTTGGGGCATAGCCATGTGGAGGTGCGCACAGGATTCGTAACACGGCTGCGTCAGCTTAGTGAGGCTTAGTGATGGTGGCTGTGGAGGCTGACTGATGGGCTGTGGAGCCGGCATTCTAGGAAGATCCGGAAGGTTATGGAAGACGGCGGAAGGTTCTGGAAGGCTGGAGGCTGTGTGCAGGAAATAGTATTTATAGCCCGTTGCAGTTGGGGGATCACCAGTTTCGATCTCTCAGGATTCCCACTGCGATAGCGTGTGGTTAATTAATCTCTTTCCTCTTTCTGTTTGTGGCTTCAACGGCAGTGTCACCCTGACAGGGGTGGGGAGGATGGTGATGAGGACAATGGTGATGAGGATAATGGTGATGAGGACAGGGGCGAGGAAGATGAAGGCAAGGAAGTAGGTGTGGGGGATGATGACATGGAGGAGGAGGGAAGTGTGGAGGGTCCCATATTGCACGATTGACATAGGGGTCAGTCCATCTGGTACGATGGCAACTTCCTGAGGTGGAGGGCTGACCAGGAACCGGCAATACTTGAGGAAAAGTGGGCATCTGCAATGGGACTAGTTGATGTGTTGGAAAGGCAGAACAAGGACCTTCAAGAGGAGGTAGCAGAGTTGAAAGCAAGATTGAGGATGTATTCATAGACTACATCATTCTCACTCTTATGGACAAGCAGACCAATTACTCCACATTGGCGAATAAGGGCCCACCCAAAATGAATCCCTGCCAAGCACAGGTTGGCCTAGGACCTCAACTGAGTCAATAGCATCAGGCAGTTGACCTGGCTCAATGAAATCCAACAATGGAGATCCCTTCATAGACTTTCTGACATCAGCACTGGGCAAGCCAGCACTGCCACTGGAGTTGCCTAGCCCCATAGTTGTGTCACCATCTGCATCTACCTGAGGCGGATTTGGGTTCCACTTCTTGAATGACAGCATACCACCACTGGTGTCAGTGGACTTTTGCTTGGCCCCAGCAATGGAGGCCCAGAACAGATCAGGCCTTTGAATGTCATGAACACGGTACCATGAGGAGGGCACACCCTTCACAAACTCATTCTGATTCATGAAATCGAGGGATAGGCCAACCTGTGGTTTTATTCTTGTGAGGGCTTCTGCAAATAAGGGATGATCCTTATTGGTCATGGAATTTGTGCTGTTGGAAGGTTTGCACCATATCATAGGGCATTTGACAAGACCTACGGTTGCAGCAGGAGTGAGCAACTTTTCCAAAATGAGAGAGGCTTATCTCATACCATTTCTTTGGAGGTCAGCCTCACATGAAAGGGAGCAGTGAAATATACACGTGAAGGATGGCCGCAAACCACCCAAATCTCCAGCAATGATGTTGGAAAGCCGGTATCACCCAGTCTTTGAGTTTTTCTCTGCCAACTCCACTACATAGATAGAAGACTTAATGAATGTCACTGAATGAGCTGGAATGAGCAAAGCCAGACATAGAACTAACCATTTGGTGCCACCAAACAGCCCTAATGGGCATCTTAATGATGCAACAAAATGCTATCAAATGCCGGATACAGTGGCGCCATAAGCCATCGTAGGTTCCACAAGAGACAGTGCAGAGACTAATGCCAAGAATTGAGTCAATGAGGGCATACTGCCTTTTCATTTCCATGTCAGCATTCATCATCGCCAAAGTGTCAGAAGATGCAATTGCCAAAGGTAAACTAAGACACCACAAATTCGTGCAAGAAGTTGGCAAATATAAATGATCTAAATGGGCAAATATTAGTAGAAGTCATATTTTGAAGGGCATAAATCATCCAGGTGTCATGCCCTACTCTACACTGCATGTACCATCTAGGTATGGAAGGGGAAAGCAGAAGCAAATGTCAGAAGCAGGATACCTCACAGCTCGAACCGACTTCAAGGACAAACAATGTGCGATTGTGCTGTCTCCTGATCCACTGTGCTGTTCCATGTCCCTTTTTTTGAACTGTGAAGGCATGCATTCAGCCTGCCTGTGCTGCGCGTGTTCTCGACATTCCTGCCACATCCTGGACTGTATCCCTCTGTGGGTTCATTTAGTATTTTTTCCCTGTATTGATTGATTTATTTTCTCTTCTGAATTTAGCCTCCATTTTGTGCAAATTGCTGCACCCTTGCCAGTTTTGGATGAAGTGCACATCACAAGCTTGCCTTTGATTGTGTGCTGTTGTCCTATTTGCTGTATTGTCCTCCATACTGTTGAACCATGAAGGTGTACATCCAGCCTGCCTGTGTTGTGCATGTTCTCAATGTTCCAGCTGCATCCTGAGTGTGTCCCTTGGTGAGTATATTTAGTATGTTTTGTTGTTTCTTGCGATTAATTGTCTTGTCTCTTATGCCTGACGTGTACAGATTATGATGAGCATTTGTGAGGTCGTGCAGCGTGACCTCCACTGTATACCCACTGGTTTGATTAGAATATTCATCATAAACTACACGTACCTCCATGAACACTCGATCTTCTCACACTTGGGGTCTATGGAATGAACAACACAATGAAATGTTTACTTTGCCAGGGGGCAGCTCGTGTTCCCACTCCTCTCACCACTTCCTCAGCACCTTCCTCATCGTCCCCAAGCAGTTCTTGTCTTAACCCCTCAATTCGAACAAAAAGACACAATCGCTCCAAATTCCCAACTGCCGAAGTTGCCGGTGTGGGTCCGAGTGGCGTGATAATGCCTGAGTCGAGCCGGATTGGAGGATATCCTTCTGGTCCTGTCATTCGGTCAACCTTCGTTGAATCATGCCCATTGGATATCAACTTTGAGCCCGAGCTTGTGCCTGAGGTTCATATACATCTCAACCAGGATAAACATTCTCATCATGCCCGACAGAAGCATGCCCAAGCCCAGCACTGGGGAGATGAGGTACTACCATCTTTGATTCGACCCTATATGAGCTTTCAACGGGGGTGAGACACGGGGGACAAGGTGGACCCAGCACCATCGCTATGCACCTGCAATGAAAAGCATCATGTACTGAGGGTTGTGTGTATCCACATGGAGTACCTGGAGCATGTTCAACTCGTCATCTGCAAATGCAATCCTGCTGCAGCCCAGCTCGTATGTCAAGGATTGTTCCCCTGTGCACCTTTGTCTCCAACATTGGCTGTCAACATGGATGTCCTAGAGTTTGCATCAGAACTCTTTGTTCACATGGGTCCCAATGAGCAGGCATGGGCGGCCACCATGACGAAGTATCTCAAGGCTTGTGGCCATGAATTCGCCACTGTGGACTCACTTCATCGGCGATTTGCTAATGCTTTGTCACACTATCAAGTCCTTGTCCATCTCGTCAACGCAGAGATGGTGAAAATCATAGATTCCTTTCATGACCCCTCGCTGGTGCCCTCAGTGTCATCAACTTCCCTGACATCACTGCCCTCTGGGGCCCCAACATCCCTGGGGTCCTCAGGGCCTTCAATGCCCTCAATTTCTTCTCTACCTTCTGTGGCCCCAACATCAGCAGGACCCCTGACATACCCAGTGCTAGATGAAACGACACCAATACCTTTTCGAAACTACACTAATGCGCACAATTCTGTGGGGCATGTGCAAGATGGGCCAAGCATTTATTTGCAATCCTGGTGTCCCCTTTGTTTTGGGGGAAGTCACACCAGCAGACTAGGTGTCAGCACCATAGCATGTATTGATGCCAACTTCCAAATCAAATGCAATTGTGACAAAGATCGGCGGAAGGGCTTCGGGGGCGAAACCGGAGCTAGAGACCCCAAGATCTTTTCGCCAAGAACGGTGGAGCTATCCCAAGTAGAGCTCGATATGATGGAAGCCCGTGTTAATGAGCTCCAACCAACAACGAAAACCCATGTCAACTCGGGGTGAAAATGAAAAGTGACTGAGATGACGGAGGATGATTGAGCTGTCCCAGGTGAAGATGATGCAGTGGAACCTGGGATGAATGTTCCAAACTTGGTTCTCGATATGTGTGGCAACTCTTTCATTGCAGCGGATGGTGATCGCATTAAAGCTTCTACCCAGTGGTTTGATGATACCAGGCTCATGGCCTTACTGTGTCACCATGACATTTCCCTTTACATTGCCAACATGCACACAGCTGGTGAGAAACAATTTTATGCATTTGCCCTCATCGCAGCTCTTTTCAAGGAGTTGCTGGAATGGTGGACTGTGGGGATATTGTATGACATTGCATGTCAAATCCATCAAAGTCTCCTAAAATGGAACTTTATGCCTGAATGGCATAGTCGCATCGTCTTTGGTGTCTCAGTCTTCCATGCGTATGGCCACCAATGGATGTGCCAGCTATGGTATCATCCTCAGAAGTCGGAGATCTGGGGCCTTTCTGATGGTGAAGGCTGTGAGAGGTTTTGGAGTGAACTCTGAAGACTTATTCCCTCTCTAAGGGTTACAGGC
This sequence comes from Hydnum rufescens UP504, assembly GCA_014904985.1. Classification (NCBI taxonomy): domain Eukaryota; kingdom Fungi; phylum Basidiomycota; class Agaricomycetes; order Cantharellales; family Hydnaceae; genus Hydnum; species Hydnum rufescens. Next base: position 71,579 of record MU129043.1, on the reverse strand, counting down.
TATCACCGATGACTCTTTATCATTGACCTCCAGGTGGAGCACATTGATGAACTGAAGCAGCAGGGCCTGGCAAAATGGCTGCATGATCACACTTTATCTGCTCACAAGCAGGAAGGAGAGGCAACAGCAAGGCTTGGTGGGCAGTCTATCTCGTACCTCCTGGATCAGTTCAAGTCACAGTGAGCTTTCCAAAGCAAACCAATGCCCCACCAGTCGAAAACCAAAGGAGCTTGTGCAATTGAGCACATCTCATTCATGACACAGACTGCACAATCCCTGCAGATCCATCTCAAGGAAACGGTGGATGAGCTGGGAGAGCTTGCAACTGATAGCAGCACTGTGGTGGTGGAGGATGAGCTACAGGCAAAGATCAAGGCTATGCAGTCAAGTATAAAGTGCATCAAGAGTAGCATCAAGAAAAAGATGGAGGAACTGCATCTCTCTGATCAGATGTCCCATAAGGAGTTGGATCGCCTTAAGACTGATAAATGGGTGAACCTACAGCTCAATATATGCATTGTTCAAGATCAAATTCTGATAAAACTGTGAGCGCAGAAGTTTGAACTTGTGGGATTGGATCGTGCAGATACTGGCCATGAGCTTGACCACCAAATGAAGGAACATGTTGAAAAGGCAATGAAGAGCTGGGTCTCTGGAGTACAAGGGGCTCTAAAACAATATGAGGAGATCCAAAGGGAGATGATGAAGCTTCAGGGGAAGGGGAGTGTTGCAGCAGATGCTTATATCCCCCCAGAGATATCCTCATCTGTCTACAAGCTAGATGTAGATGAAGATATCTGGCAAGTACCTCATCATGAGGATCTTGCAAACTTTCCTGATGGAGAGGTACCTGCATGGCTTAGAGATAAGGGGGTATGGGATGGGATATGAGCTGCCCAAGAGATTCTAAATTGCCATATAGCCGTACCTGTAGTTTGTTCTTGCTCCAGGCAAAATTTGAATACATCCAATAATTCACCCCTCAAAGGACAGACTCCATCCACACAGGCTCGCATCACATTCATTTGTACTTATATGTGGATAACGACATTCAAATCAGTGCCATGTTACTAAGAATTGCGATCTTTGCAAGGATTTGCACACAATCAACCATTCAGCTGGGAGCAACGCCCAAGAACACCACCCGCGACCAGACAACAATTGGACTCTGGGGTACTACATTATCGCAACTTATAGAAGAGATTAGATCATTTACAACGAGAAAGAGAGAAAGTAAGGCCACAATAGTAATCGAAACAAGTATTATCGCATCAGGAACAAGGGTTGAGGTAACCCAAAAGCTATCTATTTAAATCCTATACATGCACATGGTCTTTGGGCACCCCCTTCCCTATCAGTTGATCTCAACCACACACACACAAAACCATCCACCTTCTACGGCGTATTCTCACAATCAATTGGACATTGTGCACTGTATACCAACACTTAAGTGCGTGAAAAAAGCCAAAATCGCGGGTCATGGTTGGCTATTCCCCCATCACTCGATAGAAGTTAACAGTAGCTCCTCAGGGCGATGATAGCGGTAGCAAAACAGGGATCCAGAGAATACACTCATCCTAGTCCACACAAATCATCCATTTCAATCGGAAGCTGAAAGCGGCAGGAGCGTGGGGAGATGGAAAATCGCAGGTAATGGAGGAGGTTTCGCTTGGACACTAGAGCAGCAGCCAGCTGTGAAATTTCAACCCAGCATTACGTCTCAGAGCTCCCTGCCAGGTCCTAGCTCCGCCACTGAGGTAAAAACATACCGCAGTTGCCAAGATCCACCATTGCATCTCCATTCCATTGCTGGCACCTGGATCTCCTACATGACATCACAAGAGGTTTACTAGGTGCTTAATCTGCAGACGACCAGAGACTAATCTACTGAAAACATCAGGTGAGAAAGCAAAGACAAAACACGCATGGAGAGATCGATGTCCCTAGCCCCATGTGGGCCATGGCCAAATGTTTGCACCCTGTCTCCCCCATTCCACAAGGAGTTAATGGTGCCTGTCTCCAGACCTCAGAGAGTCAATATTCCTCGCCATGCCCAACGGTAAGAAAGGGCATGGACAGAGCGATCAGCAATCTAACACTAAGCCCTCGCGATTAGCTGCCAAACTCAAACCTGCTCCCATCCCATGAAGGGAGGTTGTATGGTACTGTGACGTCCCAAATGTGAGCCAGAAGTACCAATACCACATGGCCATGGACCCAGTGTGAGTAGAAAGCCAACCACACAAACACACAACGCAAATATCATGTCCCTCCATTGGCTGCAATGTTGCACCCTTGGTCTACCACACTTCCAAACCCCGAAGGTCTTGTCTTCAGACCAGAACAATCTTCTGCATCAGGTGAGAGGAGAAATCAATTGGAAAAGGACAAAGGACAATGACCAATGGGAACCGCATCCATATATCCAACCAACCATTTGCCTCACGACCGCATTGATGAATCCTCACATCCCAGAGATCGATATAGTCTCACCCAAAGGATGACCAGAAGCAATCTTACTCTGCCATCTCAGTGGTGGAAGGCAATGATGAAGACAGGCAGCGCGATCCATGCCCCTCCAATATCTGCTTGCCAACATGCCACGACCAATATCGAACAAAACCACTCCTTGGGACAGTCCCCAGAGTTGCACAGACCTGTCTCAACAGGAGCGCAAAGCCAATTTTCTTCCCCATCCCAGTGTGAGAAAAGCCCAATGGACAAGGAGGCTATCGCTCCATTACCATAAATGGCTTGCCGAATGCTTGCACCTGTCTCCCACAACTTCCAGAATTGGATGGTCTTCGCTCGAATGTCCAGAAGCAATCTGCTTTGCCATCCCAGGTGAGAAAGCATCTACAGATATTAATCTTATGATCACCAATCCTTATCCCTAAGCTACTTATGCAGTGCCTGATGTCCGGCAAGCTGCAACCCTGAAACTGGGCTTTGCCACCTCTAGATTATTGAGCGATACAGAGGGCGAGGATGATGGCAGGAGCGAAGATATGTCAGCGCCCAAGAGAGTTAGATGTGTAGGTGTGCTGTGCCAATTGAAGCAACCACAGGCGACTGATTGCATAGCAATGCCCCCTTTGCAGACTACAAGGCCCACAAGGAATCAGGGAACAACATGATTAGAGATCAGACCACAGCTTACTAGTGCGTCTCCCAAAATTAGAACCATAGGCTCCACCTACTAAGAGGTCATATTAAGGTGCCTATGAATTTGAGGGACTCTGGGTAAAGCTCATCAATACCTCCAACACCGAGTACATGAAAATGTTCTGGAAAGAATGACTGGCCAAAGGTCTGAGGAAACTTGCCAGCACCATCAACAATGGACACTCCTCCAAGATAACGACAAGCAATAACCATAACAGATGATAGGGATGTATTCAATTTGTTCCTTCTCTGAGGAGTACTTAATAGGGATGTCATACTAGTCGAATTATGGTTGACTGTGCTCCACATGCTCAACGCAAGACAACTTCAGCTAATAGCCAGACTCATTACCAATGAACCCAGAACCAGTACATCCAGCCCCAGAGAACCCTGCAACCAAGTTATCCACCTGGATACTTGCCCTCCTCAATTCTAAATGAAGCATCAATGGAGAAGCCACTCATAAGAAAACAAATCCTCCTCAATTGATCCCCAAGAGGAATGATAGACATTGAGATACTCGACCAAGAGAATGAATCCCAAAGAATCCTCCAACCTATCATTTCACTACAGACTTTCAAGATGCTTTGAAGACAAGGAAATAGCAAAAGGGTGCTAAACCAAACAGTCGAAAATAACTCTTGGAGACTTCCTTGGAACAGCCCATGGACCTGCAAAAATACTTGCAGCTGGACTTAAACCAAATGCGAATATAATCCCAAACATTGAGAGCCAACTCACAGTCAATCATGCTACCATAAAACCGCGTTTTCTGCAACAGAAGCCTCTGATTAGCTCTTGATGATGAGGCAGAACTAGAAGACTACTATGACTTATGATGACCAAGGATTTAGATGAAGAACCAATTCCACAAACACAAACATGAGACCCTCATCAAGTTCAAGTTAATCTTGTAGGAGTCCTTGGACCAAACCCTTTGTTTGCCATGGATACAGAAAAATTGCGGCCAAGGCAAACAGGACAGAAATGGAACCAAAGACGTTGTACTCATGATTGACACTGGATCTGAATTAAACCTAATCTCCAGGAAGTCCAACAAAAAGTTAAACATCCAATAGAACTACGATGGACAAAACTGGTCATTGCAAGGAATCAACAGTGGACCTGAACCTCTAGTTGATGTTGCCAAAATGTTCCAATTGAAATGGAGGGATATGATTCGACACCACTTCTTTGTCAAAAAGGGAAGCTTCGAAGGCCATGAC
>MU129043.1:0-59834 GCA_014904985.1 Hydnum rufescens UP504 | reverse complement strand
GGTGTGTGGATGGCTGAAGTTGGGGGGAGGGGGAGGAAAATCAAAAGTGAATTACACAAGATGTAGAGCAGGGATGGATCTGATATTAAGCCACTAGTGCAATATGTATATTGGGAAGCTCGTATGCCAAATATCAGCCTAACCAGACTCCATTTAAGCATTTCCACACATCCCCCCTAACTCAACAATTTCCTCCCAGGGCCTTCCATCCATGCCAATTACCCTGAAATTTACAGTTGGCTCATCCAAACACATTTATAACATCCCTCAAAATTTAGATTTCTTACTGCAATGTCAGACCTTGCAGAATATTTTCAAGTGCCACTGTAATACCCCCCAGTGAGGGCACTTGCAGACCCCAATGACTCTGATTTTTTGTAAGCCACACCTGGTCACCATTTGAGGCTCAGGTGCAAAATTTCAGGCCATTCTAAGCACTTCTGGCATTGGTCACATGACCCAGATCTTCCCCCCTGCTTCACTTAGTGATCCAATTTGCATGGACTCTGTGGCCATTTGTAGTAGTAGTGGGTGACACCCCATGATTCCAATTTGAAGACATTCCATGCAATATTCATTGAGTTATTCAAGAAACATTCCAGATCAATTCAATTTGAGGTCAGAAGTATGGTATTATCAAATACCATACTTCTGACCTCAAATTGAATTGATCTGGAATGTTTCTTGAATACTCAATGAATATTGCATGGAATGTCTTCAAATTGGAATCATGGGGTGTCACCCACTACTACTACAAATGGCCACAGAGTCCATGCAAATTGGATCACTAAGTGAAGCAGGGGGGGAATTCTGGGTCATGTGACCAATGCCAGAAGTGCTTAGAATGGCCTGAATTTTTGCACCTGAGCCTCAAATGGTGACCAGGTGTGGCTTACAAAAAATCAGAGTCATTGGGGCTCTGCAAGTGCCCTCACTGGAGGGTGTATTACAGTGGCACTTGAAAATATTCTGCAAGGTCTGACATTGCAGTAAGAAATCTGAAATTTTGAGGGATGTTATAAATGTGTTTGGATGAGCCAACTGTAAATTTTCAGGGTAATGGCATGGATGGAAGGCCCTGGGGAGGAAATTGTGAGTTTAGGGGGGGATGTGTGGAGAATGCTTAAATGGAGTCTGGTTAGGCTGATATTGGCATGATGACTTCCCATATACATATTGCACTAGTGGCTTAATATCAGATCCATCCCGCTCTACATCTTGTGTAATTCACTTTTGATTTTCCTCCCCCCCCCTCAACTTCAGCCACTTCCACACATCCAATTCATTCCATTTTTGGATATAGTGTGTATCATAATATTTCAGTCAATTCCACCTATTTTAGCCTCATGTGGGGTGATTCACATTTATGGTGGAGTTTTTTTCTTTTCTGCCTGCCAAGGGAGTTGAATGTCTCAAACTCAACTGATTGAGCTGATTCTTGGTATATATTTAGTTCATTATATGACTATACTCTGTGTAGAATTTCAAGTCTATATCTTTACTGTAGGGGGAGTAAATCAATTTTCAATGTCCATTATTGTTTGGCTTATATCTCCATAAGTAATGCAAATAGACTTGAATATCCATTCCATGAATTCCATCTGTTGCTCCTTCGTATTTTATTTGAGGCCCCAACTCCTACTAGCCATGGTTGTCCAAGAAGTATGTCATGGCCTTCGAAGCTTCCCTTTTTGACAAAGAAGTGGTGGTCGATCATATCCCTCCTATTTCAATTGGAACATTTTGGCAACATCCAACTAGAGGTTCAGGTCCACTGTTGATTCCTTGCAATGACCAGTTTTGTCCATCGTAGTCTATTGGGATGTTTAACTTTTGTTGGACTTCCTGGGAGATTAGGTTTAATTCAGATCCAGTGTCAATCATGAGTACAACGTCTTTGGTTCCATTCTGTCCTGTTGCCTTGGCCGCAATTTTTCCTGTATCCATGGCAAACAAAGGGTTTTGGTCCAAGGACTCCTACAAGATTAACTTGAACTTGATGAGGGTCTCATGTTTGTGTTTGTGGATATGGTTCTTCATCTAAATCCTTGGTCATCATAAGGTCATAGTAGTCTTCTAGTTCTGCCTCATCATCAGAGTCATAATCAGAGGCTTCTGTTGCAGGAAAACGCGGTTTTATGGTAGCATGATTGACTGTGAGTGGCTCTCAATGTTTGGGATTATATTCGCATTTGAGTTTAAGTCCAGCTGCAAGTATTTTTGCAGGTCCATGGGCTGTTCCAAGGAAGTCTCCAAGAGTTATTTCGACTGTTTGGTTTAGCACCTTCTTTGCTATTTCCTTGTCTTCACAAGCATCTTGAAAGTCTGTAGTGAAATGATATGTTGGAGGATTCTTTGGGATTCATTTCTCTGGTCGAGCTATCTCAATGTCTATCATTTCCTCTTGGGGATCAATTTGAGGAGGATTTGTTTTCTTATGAGTGGGCTTCTCCATTGATGCTTCATTTAGAATTGAGGAGGGCAGTATTCCAGGTGGATAACTTGGTTGCAGGGGTTTCTCTGGGGCTGGATGTACTGGTTCTGGGTTCATTGGTAATGAGTCTGGCTGATTAGCTGAAGGTTTGTCTTGCGTTGAGCCATGTGGAGGCACATCAACATACATTCGATGTTTAGGACATTGATTGGTTCTATCTCCCATGGGGTTATGACAATGATCTGGTTTATTTGTTTTGGCAGCTGGTGCAGATATGAAAGGTCCTGCTGCTATCGCATATGAGTGTGTTGTGAAGGGAGAGTGCCCATTTTTATCGACAATACTGATTGCCCCAGTGGTTTGTTGATGAGAAGATTCCTCCCTGATTCATTTGATATCATCCACAATGGCTTGTTTAATTCCTCCTTTTCCTGCTATTCCTCGTGGTAGTTGGGTGTCATCCATTTTTACAAGTCTTCCTTCAATAGAATACTTGATAATGCCCTGGCGGACCATAGCCTGAGCATCTGGACAGTTCTTCATTCCAACGTTATGTGCTCCTGTTTTGTCACAGAACCAACAGAGAGTGGCACCAGCTGACATGTTAGGACCTTGGGTACGATTAGATCCAAGTGGTTGATTGTTAGGATAGGTAGCTGGGCTTCCTTGAATCCGCATTTCTGGGTGGGAAGGTTGCATATAAGGATTAAGAGCTTGTCCATTTGGCTGTGATTGTGCCATGTGAATTTTCATTTCATTGAAGGACTGTGTGAGGTCACTGATTTGTTCAGTCACATTGCGTAGTGATGGGATGACTATAGGCTTTGATTTGGTGGAGACCTTTTTAATGGATGAAGGTGATATGGCAACTGGCTCTTCTTCACTTTCGCTGTCTGAGTTGCTGTTTTCTTCTTCACTTTCTGAGGCTTCTGATTCATCTGAGGAGTCACTATATCTGCCGCGTGATTTGTAATAACTGATTCTGGGTTTAGACTTCTTGGCCTTTGTGGTGGTTCATGGTCTATCCTTGTTGAGATGTCTGAAGTTATAATAAAGATCCTCTTTGAGTATGGTCTTCATTGTGTCATAGGCTGTTGTGCAGTCCAATGGTTTTGTGTCATCGAATCCTGGGACATAGCAAAACAATGGGAGGACGATCTTCTGGAGACGTCGTGGAATCCCTTGCCAGAAAAGGTCATCTCAGTCTTGCTCAGCTAGGACCTTCTTTTCATCAAGGCACTGTACTTGTGTGATAAATTCGCGATAGTATTTGTCCAGGTCTGCCTCATTGACAATTGTTCTCTTTTGTTGGCAGAAGTCTGCCAGTCGTTCTCGAGTATATTGTTGTTGCCTGTCTGTCTGTCCATAGAGTTTCCTGAGACGAGCAGCCAGGGCTTCAAAGGTAGATGGATTCTTAACTTCTGGGAGATTCTTGAGTAGTTCAGCTTCTTTATTGCTGCAGAATCAGATAATGTTCTTGCATTTCTTGTGGTCATCATAGAGGGCTTCATCACAGCAAGCTTCATAGTCAAGGAGGAAGTTGTCAAGATGTTTTCCCTTAAAATGCAGAGCATCTCTGCCTGTGGGCCATGGCATTTCACGTGGGTTTGCTACTCTGGCCATTGTTTCTGAGTCTGTTGATGTTGTAATGTTGTTGGTGTGGAATGTGTTTGGAGAGGTGAAAGGTTTATCGAAGTGAGAATTACCCCTGTAAGGACCACCAGTTATAGAAGAAGGGTTGGGAGCTCCAATGACTGTCAAATCAAAATCTGGTTCAGCCAGTGTGTAGATGGGAGACTGTGTTTCTGTTTATTCAAATGGGTTGGTTTGCTTCAATGGTTGATCACTCTCTGCAAGATGTGTATGTGTTTATTGGAGAATGGAATGTGATATGGACTAGCAATAGTCAATGATATATCGTAGATGCTTATAGGAAGGCTTATATGTTGTATGGAATGCTTTATAGAAAGGCTTACATGTGGAAGATGCTTATGGAAAGGCTTATACATGTTCGTGTTGTGTTTGTTCATTTACTGATATTTGTGTGTCCTTGTTTATGTCCTTCTAGTCAAAATGCGGATATCTGTGGGTTATAGAATGGTCAGTGCTTGGTTAGTTTTGTTAGTATGCTTCAATCTTCCTTCCTGACTCGTATTTTGTTATGCTTACCTTTTCCTTGGATGTCCAGCAACTCTAACCTTAGGTTCTGCAACTATCCTTGGCTTCAGTATTTCACGTAGATGGCTTCCAGTAACTTGGTCTCAACAACCTTGAAGATGACTTAGCTCCAGATGGCTTTAGATAGACAGTTCTTTTAGATTATAAGCAGAATGGTTGACAGTAGTTGACAGTGGTTGATTTCCAGAGTGAGGAGATATGGGGGGGTACAAGAAAATCTGCTAGCTTATATACCTATCTGAAGGTGGCTGTGCATGGAGCAAGAACAAAAGAGTAATAAAGCTATGAGATCATAGTGATGTCATGGGGGAGTCATGGTGGAGTAGAACAAAAGAAAAATAAAGAAATGATGTCATAATGCGGTCATAGCTGAGTCATCCATAGAGTGTGATGTCATAGTGATGTCATTCATAAAGAGAACAAAAGGATTCATAAAGGGAATGATGTCACTGGTCTTGTGATGTGTTTTGGAGCTCATGGGAAGCGAAATTAAGGGACATCTCCGGGTTCTGGAGATTAATCTGAGCATAGTCCAGTGGTTAAGGTGTTTTTGTCACTGGTTAATAAAAGGAACAAATGCATGGTGTAGGATTCAATGCAGAGACAGCAGTTTGCATCCGTAATAGGCGTGCTTGGTATCATTCGATGCGGACTTTTAACAGCTTTCTGGGCGTGGTGGTTCCGAGCAGATCAGATGTGAACTGACAGAGAAATTCGTTTTATACTGGTGGGTGTTGATTCTGGTAGCAATATTGTTCTTCTGAGTTCAGTTTTGATCCGTTCTTCGCGTGCTCAGTACCGTTGGATGCGGATTTTTTATATCTTTCTAGGCGCGGTTATTTCGAAAGGATTGAATGCAAACCGACGGAGAAATTCATTTTTTTACTGGAACTCCTGGATTTTGATAGTAAAATTGGTCTGGAGAGTGCAGTTTTGGTCCATTCAACTTGTGTTTGGTACCGTTCAAAAGGTGTGAATCATAGCTTTCTAAGCGTTATATGGGTGTACCTCTCCGATCAAAACTGACAGAGTTATAAAATGAATTTGGTTTCTGTGTGTAGCCATAATTAATTTCGTAATTGGTCATGTGATCGCCCAATGGCTGGAAGTGGTATAATTTCGCGTTTTCTGATACTGGATGTTTTTATCTTCCACAGATGGTGAACACTTTTAATTGCAGCCCTTGCAATGTTGTTTGCCTTTTTCCATAGTTATATGATTGAGATCTGATCATGCCTCCTTGTGTAGAACCACCATGTCCATCCTTCGAACCAAAGTGAGATTTCCTGCGAGTTTATGCTTCAAATTTGGTGATAGAAGTCGCTTATTGTTGGGTAAGGGTCTTTTAATATCCGCATTTTTAATAGTTTTTCCTTTGTTATCCTAGGATTTTTAAGCGAATACCCACTTTGGATGATATCATTAGGGTGGAGGTCAAGAGCATCTGTGGAGAAGGTTCAATGAGGCACAAACATGTTTTCTGGAATGTGGAGGAGAAGGACAAATTCAATTTCGAGATCATGGTGTCATGAGGGTTGATTGTTATGCAGTTCTCCAAACTCATACGTTGTCCAGTCAACCCTTTTTGTCTTTATAATGCCATCATATGCAACTTGGGGATTTGGATAATAGCGGATAATTGTGTGGGGTTTGAGATGGGTGAATGGTTCTGGGTATGGGTAATCGAATTGCTGATATATAATCATGTGAAGTTCCAATGGCATGGTGAACACTTTTGATTTGTGCCTTGAGGACAGTTGTTCGATTTGCTTTTATGTCACTTTTGCATCCGCAGATCAATAATCATGTGTCCATTTAATTTCACTTAGGCTTTTCATGAATTCGGATTCCTTCATTGATTGACAGGGTTGCTTCCATTCATATTTTGCTGTCATCTTCTCATACGTCAATGTCATCAGGGTGCAGGCAGAGGTGGTGTTTTATTTCGTAAAGGATCAAACAATGATGGGGATTGTGTGGGTGAAGTATGGGTCTGGGCACTCGTCGTCCATTTCACCAAATACTACGAGGATGAGGTGGATTCGAACAAGAAGGTGACCATCTGAGCTGAAGTCCCTGATTCAGACTTGGCTTAAGTAGGCATAATAGAAGTGATCAGTGTCATTTTTGATGTTGGGATAGAATATGCCGAATTCCCCTATGCGTAGTGCCAGGTAGTGCAAGTTGCAGTTGGTCATGAAGGTTCCAAGGCCAATTTCAGTTTCTCCCAATGTTTGAAAGTCCTGACATGAGAGAGGAATTTGATCCATCGAATTCGAATTATTGCCTGAGTTCTCCATATCACCTGAGTTCCTGAATGTTTAATGAATGTCCTCAATGATCACAGTTTTTACATACCAGTTGAACTCATGGCTTTTCGAGGTTGTAGTGGGAGTTTTTAGAATTGCAGATGAAGGTGTGTGGTCCGCGTTTTTCAGTGACTTTTGTATCCAGTTGTTCAGTTTTGACAGGTGACCAGACCTGCTGTTTATGTTCTCCTTTTCCATTTATGGTGTTTTTCATTCGCCTGGTATTTTCATGATAGAGGAAGTTTTTTATTTTTATTTTTTAGAGGTGATTCAACGACAATGATGATGGTTTATTCAGGAGGGTGATGGGTGAACATAGGAAGGTGGACCATGTCTGTGTCAACATTCCCATATACAGCCATTCTTATCTGCACCTTCACATGGAAATCGGAGTCATCGGAGTATTCTCAGGTTATGCAATATGATTCGAGGTGGGCAATCATATATGTTTGGACCGCAGTTGTTGTGTTGGGGCAAAAGTAACCCCTTCGTCTGATGTGGAGGTTTAGAATTGGGTCATTCCAGTCCCTGATGTGCTGTACGAAGAAAATCATGTATCCTGTTGCATCATCCGGGATGTATACATCATCAGGGTTGGATGGGAGTTCCGAGTGAGTTTCAGAAATGCTGTTGGTGAGTATGTTTGTAGGCGTATTCGATGGTGTTCTACCCCTTTTTAGGTAAGCATTTACATGAGTTATGTTTGTTTTTGACATACATTCTTTTTAGAGTCAGTGGATGGGATGAGGAAAGAGGATTTTGTGTGAGGAGTGCTTTATAAATGGATTTGAGATGATCTAGACTTGAGAAGACCTTCAGATTTTCAGGGCACTCAGTTTGGTTTCAGGTTTGGGTTTGATTAATTGACCATTGTTTCTGTTTACTGGTTTTAAGTCATGAGTCTTCTAATTAGGGTGGTTTTGTTGTTACAGACTTGTGGAATTTTTGTTTTTTATGGGTTATGTCTTTGTTTCTTTGTTATAGCTTTGTTTTTTGTTTCTTTTTATGGGTTATGACTTTGTTTCTTTATTTTGATGATTGATTTTTTTTTTTTTGACAAGTTCACATATCAGGCAAGGTTAGTTTTTAAAAGATTCAAGTAAACAAGAGAGCCTTCAGGCTTAGAGAATTTTTTGAGAGAATAGGGAACATTGATTTGCCTTTAGGCGACATGATTTTACATGGAGAGAAAAAAGGAAAGATGTGAGAGGGGTTTTTTCTTTTCAGGTGAGAGACATGGTACATTGGGGCAAGCACATATTAATGAAGAGAGAGGGCAGTGATGATTGGGTATTTTGAGTTGGGCGAGGGATAGAGTGGATTGGGAGAGCCTTAGATGTCATGATGGGCTACCAGCCATTCGAGTTGTCATCTGAAACAATTTTGATCCCAGGATTGGATGGTAGTTCCTTAAGCTCGAATTCAGTCATGGTATCTTTGAACTCATCCCATTCATTATTCCGAAGGTCATACTGGATATCTCGAACACATACCGTATAGTAAGTTGATGCGCGGTGTAAGCAGGAAATGATGGGGAGAATCCAGCCACAGTCCATGATATGGAATCGAGAATGAAAAGAGGGGACCACGGGATCAATCCGGATGTTGAGGCTCGAAGGAAGGAAGGTCTTTTTGAATAGAAATCTAATGCTGTAAGCAACAGCTGCTCAAGCAATAGAACAAAGAATGAATATGGGTCACAAAACCACACCCTAAGGCTCTCCTCTTGAGGCCCTAGACAAAGTGTAGTAATCTTGGTGGAATTCACCCAAGGAACCAGCGGCAATACATCAGTGCCTCAAAACTGGGGAGGGGGAAAACTATAGAAATTCGCATCTCCTGCACTTAATATACATCACAGAAAAATGATATGGTAACCGGAAGAAAGGTGGGATTAAGGCGAAAATGATGAAAAAGAAATCAAGTCAAAAGCTTTAAAACTGAAGGAGATATTCCAAAATCAAGTCAGAATAGGGGAATATGGCTTAACCAAGCTATTCCTCCTCTCCTACTGAACATAATCCCTTGGGGAATGGTGGAACTAGTTGTCCTAGATGTACCCTTCATTGGATATAAGAGGGGCAGGGAATAATTGCCATTAATAATCAAAAAAGCGGAGGCAATAATGGAATGAGACATGGGGGAGTTAAATTGTAGAGAGCCAAGTTTTAATCTGCTCATTTTTCCCTTGCTGCCATTGGATGCAGACTGTTGACAGCTTTCTAGGTGTGCTTGTCCCGAATGAATTGGATCAAAACTGACTGATAAAATTGAAAAATACTGAAGGGATATATGAAACACATAGTAAAATTGACCTGGAAGGTGCAGTTTTAATTCGTTCGGCTCGTGTTTGGTATCGTCTGAAAGGTGTGAATCCTAGCTTTCTGGGCGCTGTCTTGCCAAGTCGATCCGATCAAAACTGAGGGAGATATTCCATGTTTACTCCTTGAGAGCACCGCATTAGCCCCTATTTGTCATGTGACAGGTCCACGAGTCGGAATCAAGGCCCGGGTGTGTAATCCGTTGCATTACATAATCACAATTCATTAGAGTCACCCTTGAGGCAACAGGAAGCATGTGTCAGAAGTGGGATTGATTGAAGGTCAAACAAAGCAAGCAAGTTGAATTGTTATTGCCACATAGAGGTATGGCATAAAAAGGTGGAATTTAGGGTGGCCTGTTGAAGTGCCGTGGATACATAATAAATTGGCTCGTGCGCAAACAAAGGAATGGTGCGGATTTGTGGGTATTAGATGTATGGGATTCAGGCTTGTTCTCAAATGAATGACAGCATGGGAATTGACATCCGGATTGACATGGAAATTGGTTCATTTATTTGAAAGATCGTCCTTGGATAGGGTTTGCACGTAGTAGGGATTTGTCCCTCCAACAGCAGTTGTCAGTCGCGATAGCAGGGGCCATGTCGTGTGAGGTAGAGAGTGAGGCTGATAACTGAGAGAGAGCAGGTGCAATGCGTTGATGGAGAATAAAGGCAGAATAGGGTGTACCCATACGATGTTCTTGTCGTATTATGTTGGCAGCCTGGATAAAAATATGGGCAAGATGGTCAACTTGCGAAGTGTGAAGATATGTGGTTGGATAAAGAAGGCGATCTCGCCAGGCGGATACATAGTATTCATTGTGGAGAAGCTTGAGGTTGTGTTTATTGAGTATGTCGGTTTTTGTGTCCAGGTCGGCTTCTCGTTGGTGCAGGGTGGCCAAAAGAAGAGACAATGGGGGCATGAGAGAGTCCATTTGCAGATTATGATTCACGATCGTGTGACTCAGCTGGTCTAGAAGATCCATGTGGTGTTTTATATCTTCGCTTCGCTGTATCTCGTAGTTCTTTCGTACTTCTTCTAACTTTTGAGTGGCATTCTGTTCACGATCAATGATGGCTTGGCGATAAGAGGGCCATGCTTGGTATGAGTTGCTGTTCTTGCCGGGTCACGTAATACTGATTGGTCACTTGTGGAAGTTTCGTGGTGTGCAAGGGGGATGCGGAGGGGAATAAGAGAGGTGGAATGATGAGCGGGTCGATCTGGTGGATGGTTCTGTGGAGGAGTCGAATATTTCCCGGAGTTGCTGTGCAGTCAGGGTTGTAGGTCGCTTGGCATTCTCTTCCTTCATGTTTTGATTCGACAGGGCAATATTTTGCGATATAGGAAGAGGCGTCTGAACAGTGCTGAGAGGAAGCGAGTTAAGAGGGATCCGCGTCTGCAGGTAGAAGTTATTGATGAAGGGGTGCAATGTGAGGCAGGGATCAAGCGTGCGTTGGAAACTGAGACCCACGAGTTGGTTGACCTTGGAGGATTCGTTGTTATTGTACTGTTTGACAATGGCATCTGAAGTATTCATGGAATCCGGCCAGAAGCCCTGGTTTTGTGTCAGTTTTGAGGTTCATTCGCAAACCATACTTTAGTCGTACCTCGCTAGTTTTATTTTCTTCCTTTTTGATGAGTGAAACGAAATCCGGATCTTCGTCGGTCTTGGGACCAGCAGAAATCATAGATAAAGTGGGAGAAGGGGCAGGCGTGTGGATATATTCAAATACGTAGCCTTGAGCGGAAGATGCGGTCGAGTCGAAGTGAGCAGAGTCAGACATGGTGGAGAAGTGTGATTTGGAGAAGTGTGCGATAGGTGCAATGGAGTGCTGAAGTATGGCTCGTTAGTTTTTGTGTCGCTTTTATAGTTGTTGGGCTTACCCCACACTTGTGTCAGATGTTGCCCATATGTTTTCTTGTCGTAATATGGATGTCATCTAGGGTGATTTGGTAGAGCTGTTGAGTGTATGCGCAGAACAATAGATACCAAAAAAAAATAGAAGGAAGGGTTGCCAGAGATCTATATTTCATAACTTAATGTTCGAGTAGGCAATCAGAGGCGCGGAGGATCACATTGCTGCGACACGGGAGGGATCAGAAGAGACGGGGCATTGATTTTTGACATGGCAGTAGGTTTTTATCGCAGACCGGTAACAGTTTTTTGAATTCTGGCATTTTCCGTGACTCAACATTTTGTGGTTCCAGGGTGTCAATTCGAAATTTCTTTTGGCCTCATGTTTATAGGGTCATCTAGATTTATAGTTTTAGTCATAGTCCTGTGATGCGGCTTGTAGAGATTGTTTCAGGGATTTCCTTTTTGAGAATAGATTTTTCCTTTTATGGACATTCTTCAGAGGATTCATAAGTGGATTTGGTGATCTGGGACTCCTCTGAGGGGTTCCCTAGGATTTCTTGGAGAAGGTTCCTTCGTTTCCACTCCACAATTTTATTTTCCCAATAGCCCCACGAATCTGTGGCTCTTGGCGGTGGCCAAAGGTAGGTTCTTAATTGATTTTCCAGTCCAAGTGATACTGGGAAAAATTGTTTTGTTGTTTTTGTTTCTCCTTTGTATATCACAGCTTGGTCTGTAATTTTTGCATATTTTGCCATATTATTTTGATTTAATTCTTGGTCCATGGTGCTGTGGCTCTTGTTCCCGGCAATGTCCATTGTGGCTAGGTCACATATATGGTATTTCTTTAAGCAGTTTCCAGCGAATATTCCATTGATTGGGGTTCCATCTAATTCTGCTAGTTGATAGGATCCACAGGGATGGTGATGCCAAACTCGGTATGGTCCAATCCACCATATTTCCCCTTTTCATCCATGTTGCATTTGTAATACCAAACTGAATACCAGTACAATTGTACCTGCTTGATAATTTCCATCTACCAACGTATTTTCATTTCGTCTGGCATAATCTTGGGCACTTCGGATTCTTGCTTGAAGGACGTCATTTGAGGCAGCTTGAATATCTTCATCTCTATGCTCCAATTGGATCCCACAGATTCCTAATAATTCTTCCATGGTTTGGATTGTTCCCCATTTTAATGTATACCATGATGCGTCTGTAATGTCGAATGGAAACATGTGATTTACTCCATAGAGTAGGTAATAGGGGGTGTGGCCGGTCATTCGTTTTACTGTTACCTGGTCTGCCCACATGCATGAATAAAAGTAGTTTGACCATTTACTTGGGTTTCCTTTGCATGCAACAAATAGCGAATTTATCCAAGTCCTGTGCCCACATTCTATCATACCATTTGCTTCTGGGTGATAAGGTGCAGCTCGGACAATTGGAACATTATATTCATCCGCCATTGTTTGGACTAATCCGTCAAATTCCGTGCCGTTGTCCGTTGTGATTTGTAATACGCAGCTGAACTGGCACATGACGTCCTCAAATAGAAACCAGGCGACATTTTTACTCGTGGCTTTACATAACATTTTTGCTTCCAGCCATCCAGAGAGATCATCCCAGAGATCCACAATATATTTGAATCCGTTAGATACTGGCATGTGGACTGTGTCCATATTAAATTTAATATAGTGTTAATGTAGGTTGGGCTCAAGGTGATTTTTGGTCAGGTTGTGGATCTTAATTGGCATTCATGGCATGTCTGGCAATACCAGGCTACATAGGATAGCATGTTTGGCCAAAAGAATCTATCAGATAATTTCTTGAAAGTCAGGTCTCATCTGCAGTGGCCTGATTCGTCATGTGCAGCTTTACATAAGCAGGCTCGATCATCCGGGTTTTTAACAACTTTCAATGGCAATTGGCCATTTCTAGGTCTTCTCCACAGGGTTCCTTGATACATAAAATAGTGCTTGGTGGCCTGAATGAATGTTTTGGTGTTCTTGACTCCTGGGGGTATTTTTAAATGCTTTAAATAGAATAGAATTTTTTCCCAATAGTCTTTTCCATCAGAATCCTTGATTTTGTGGGGATGTTCTTTGATTTCTGAGTCAGTTTCTGGGTGTTGGGATTGTGAATGTTGAGGCTGTGAGTGCTGGGAGAGTGTCCTGAAATCTTTTTGAACTATTGAATGAGCTTGATATGAAAGAGCCACAAATCCTCCATTCCTAGTTGCATTTCCTTGTGGCCTGATTGAGAGTATTGTGTTATTTTGCCTGAATTCCATGATGTCTTCATAGGGTTCTCTTTTGATTTTGGTTGTTGATAATATGGATGCTGAGGAACTGTGCAAGATCCAGTGTTCATATTCTTCAAGAGATCGTGGCCCAGTAATAAAATGGCCTGGTTCATCTGGCTCTAGTTCATCTTCTGAGTTAACTGAGTCATTTTCATGTGCTGGGTGCCTGGATAATCCATCTGGACCTTGGTGTTTTGTTGCTGGAACATGGGATAATTCGAAATCAAACAGTTGAATATATGAAATCCATCGTGACATAGCTGCATTTGGTAATCCTGGTGTGTTGATAGTTTGCTTTAGAAATTTGGCATCAACTTCCACTTTGAAATGGATTCCCCAGAGGTCATTTCTTTGAGCTTTGAGTGCTTTAAATAGCCCTTTTAATTCGATTTGTGGCTGGGAATACTTGGTTTCAGCTTCATTGTTGGTTACTGATCCAAAGACAATGGGATGACATCCATCTTCCAGGGTTTGATATTCGATCCAGCCTACTGCAATGATGGAGCTGTCCACTGCAAGTGTCACAAGGCCATAATCAGAGTTTCGTTCATCTTCTTTTAATACTTTGGCTATGTCGATGTTCAAGGATTTTCGAGCTGGAAGGTCTGTGGAGGCTTCTTTTAGTTGATTCATGGCTTCCTCAGCTTGATCATTCCATTCAAATTCATTGGGAGTTTTCTTGGTGAGTAATGTGAGAGGTTTGGCTATCTTGGCGAATTGCCAAATCCAATTTTGAGCGACTCCAACTGTTCCTAGGAATCCACAGACCTGTCCCCCTTGCCCAGTTCCCCCTATTTGGAGCTCTGGAAGTGCCCCAATTGGAGGGGGTATGTCAGGGAAACTTGAAAATATTATGGAAACTCTCACACTGGAGTCATGAATCTGAAATTTTGGGGGATGTTATAAATGTATTTGGATGACCAAAGGGTGAATTTTCAGGGCCATTGCATGGATGGAAGACTCTGGGGGGGAAATTGTTGTTTTGGGGGGAGGGCTGTGGAGCAGTGCCTAAATGGAGTCCAGTTAGGCTGATATTTGGTATGTGTACTCCCTATATATGTGCTAGACTAGTGGTATAATATCAGAGCCACCCCAGCTCTACATTTGATGTAATTCCCTTTTGACCTTCCTCCCCTCCCCTCAATTTCAGGCACTTCCACACATCCAATTCATTCTATTTTTGGATCTAGTCAGGGTCATACTAATCAAAGCTTATTCCACCCAGGTTAGGCCTGAGGTGGTGGCTCACATTCATGGTAGGGTTTTGTTCCCATTTTTCCTGCCAAGGGAGTGGCATGCCTAAAAGTAAACCAAAAAGCTGATTTTGGCACATATGTAGTTCATCATATGGCCATACCCCATGTAAAATTTCAAGTTCATATCCTGTCTGTAGGGGAGTAAATTAATTTTCAATGTTCAAACTTGTTTTGTCCATAACTCCATAACTAGTGGATGGGTATGGCTGAAATTTTGATATGATTTTCGCCTAAGGAGCTTCTAATCATGTGCCAATTTTCAGAGTGATCTGCTCAGTGGTTCGTTTTTGGAAATTTCCAGTGGTTCTGGTACCCCTGTCCAGTTCACTGCCTTAACCTGGATGGATTGGGATAATTTTTGGCACATCATTAGTACACTATATGTTTATGCTCCCTGTAAATTTCCAAGTCCCCAGCTATTCTATGGGAGGAGAAAATCAATTTTCAATATCCAAACTTGTTTGCCTCATATTTCAATAACTAATGCATGGATTTGGCTGAAATTTTAATATGGTTTGCGGGAAGATAGTCTCTAGTCATGTGCCAAAGTTCAGACCGATCCGCTCAGCGCTTAGATTCTGGTAACTTCCGGTGGTTCCGGAGCTGTTCTTCCTGCCCTCATTGTTTCAGGGATTAACCATTGGCCCTGGGCCTAATTTTTTCACTTTATCAGGGTCCCCAGGGGTCCATTCATCCATCCCAGGCACCTCCCCCTGGTCCTGGGCCCCCGTTGGGCTGGATGCCTAAATATTCTTTGGATGTACTTCATTTAATTTCCGCATTTTGGCATTTTTTTAAGATAGGATACATGTATTATGTAACTGGATACCATTTAGGAATAATTACATAATATTTGTACTAAACTCAGTCCCAAGTTACCTGCCTAAACCTGCCTAGACATGCCTAGACATGCCTAGACATGCTTAGACATGCCTAGACACCTAGACATGCCCAGACATGCTTAGACACCCCTAGACATGCTTAGACTTGCTTAGGCACACAATTAGACACACTGCATACTAAAGCCCTGGACTGCAGGGTGTCCATCAAGTCATTGTAAAACCCCTGGAGCAGCACCTGACTCTACACATCACTAGACATCACTGATTTAGGCATGTCTAAATCAACCCTGGATAGGCCTCTTCAATTCAAAGTCAATAATTAAGCTCTAGACATCATTAGACACAACTGATTTAGGCATGCCTAAATCAACCCCAGAATGCCTATCAAATAGTTAAAAAGCCTGGGAGTGGCGCCTGCAGCGGGCACAGATAGGTGTGCCTATTATAGGGACTTAGAAATTTTTCATCTTTTGAACACCTTTAGACACTGCCTAGACATGCCTATATAAAAACCACCTCTTAGGTCAAAGGCCAATGCAACTGGAACTCACCTAAGAGGTACCTTTTTGAGGGTGCATTAGGTGTCTTTCTCACTGATCCCATCCTTAACTATAAAATCTGTGCCTCAAATGTTCCTTTTGCATATGCTCCAAGTCCAAATGTACTAAATATGTCACCTATTGGCCAAGAAAAACCTTATCTTTTCCTTTTTTTTTCTCTTCTCTAAAAAGTCTTAAAAAGTGTCTGAACTCATCTAAAAACTCTTGATTAAAAATCCTGGATTCCTGTTCTACCTTTAAAAATATGTTTGACTTCACCCAATGCTTACTTTGAACTTAGCAAAATCAAAAAAAAAAAAAAAAAACAACCAAAGACCAAAGTCAAAGTCAAAACTCAACAAGTTATGGCCCATATAGCCTGAACCAAGCCATAAAAAACCACACTAAAAATCAGAAACTACAAGTCTATAAACAGCAAAATCAAACCTGTGACTTAACAAATTAACAATTAATACACCAAACCTGAACCTGAACCTAGACCCCTGAAAATCCAAGTAAATTTCTAAGCCTAGACCAATCCAATCCAACTTATAAGAACACCTCCAACAAACAAAATCCTCTTTTCTCATCCCATCCACACAACTCTAAAAAGAACATATGTCAGAAACAATGCTACTTATATAAATGCTTACCTAAAAAGGGGTAGAACACCATCAATTATGCCTACTGATGCATTTATGGACAGCATTTCTGAAACCCACACAGAACTCCCATCCAACCTCGACAGTGTATACATCCCAGACGATACTGTGGGACACATGGTTTTTATTGTGCAGCACATCTGGGACTGGAACGACCCTATTCTAAATCTTCACATCAGATGAAGGGGTTACTTTTGGCCCAACACAACAACCACAATCCAAATGTATACGATCACCCACATCAAATCATACTGTGTGACCCAAGACTACTCTGATGATTCTGATTTTCATGTAAGGGTGCAGATAAGGCTAACTGTGTATGGAAATGTTGATAGAGAGGTGATCTACCTTCCTACATTCACCCATGACCTCCCCAAATAAACCCTCATCATTGTTGTTGAACCACCACTGAAACCAAAATCCTCCTCCATCATGAAAATGCCATAAATGCACATGAAATTGCAAATTCAATCATGTGCCAGAAGTCAAACAACTAGATACAAAACCATTGAAAAACACAGACCAAACATCTTCATCTGCAAATCCAAAAAACCCCCTGCTACAACCTCAAAAAAGTCATGAACTCAACCAGTATGTGAAAACCACAATCCTTAAGGACATTCACTAAACAAACAGAAACTTAGACAATATTGAGAACTCAGGCAGTGATTCAAATTTAACTGCTGATGGAATTTCTCTTTCATGTCAGGACTTCACAACGATGCCAGAAACTGAAATCGGCTTAAAAGTATATGTAACTACCCACAATTTGCCCTTCCTATCACTATGAGTAGGGGAATTTGGCACATTCTATCCTGATGCCAAAAACAACAATGAACACTTCTATTTTGCTCCCCTGAATCAAATCCAAATCAAAGACTTCAGTTCAGATGGTCGCCTCCTCATTCAGATCACTCATTTTATCACAGTATTTGGAGATTTGGAGGATGAAGAGTGCCCCCACCCATATTTCACCCACATGATCCCAATCATCATATAACTGTTTACAAAATAAACCTCCACCTCCACCTAATGACATTGATATAAAAAGGGAACAATAGCAAAATGTGAAAACAAGTGACCCTGTTGATCAATGAAGGAATCCAAGCTCATGGGAGGCCTAAGCGAAATTAAAGGTTGACACATGATCACAGACCTACGGATGCAAAAATGACATAAAAGCAAATCGAACAACTATCCCCAAGGTATGAATCAAAAGTGTTCACCATGCCATTGGAACTTCACATGATCATTTACTGGCAATTCAACTATCTCTATCCTGAACCATTCACCCACCTCGAATCCCATATGATCATCCATTATTTCCCAGATCCCCAAGTTGCATTCAATGGCATTATAAAGACAAAAAGAGTTGATTGGACAATGTATGAGTTTGGAGAACCATTCAACAATCGACCCACATTATGTCACAATCTTGAAATCAAATTTGTCCTTCTTCTTCGCATTCCAGAGAACATATCTGTGCCTTGTCAAACCTTCTCCACACATCCTCTTGACCTCCACCTGAACAATGTCATCCAAAGTGGGTATTCACTTAATAATTTGGTACTTATACAAAGAAAACCTATTGAAAATGCAGATATTAAAAGATCCATACCTAATGATAAGCAACTTCTATCATCAAAATCAAAGTATAAACTTGCAGGAGATCTCACTTTGGTTTGAAGGATGGAAATGGTGGTACTACACAAGGAAAGGCAATTTGGGCTCAGTTGTATAAGGCAGAAGAAGACAAAAAGACATTGCAAGGGGCTGCAATTAAAAGTGTTCACCATCTGTGGAAGATAAAAACATCCAGTATCAGAAAATGTGAATATCCATTGATCCCAGCCTATGGAATGATCATGTGACCTATTACAAAATTAATTATGGCTATGCATGAAAACAGAATTCATTCAATTACCCTACCAGTTCTGATCGGAGAGGTACACCCATATAACTCTTGGAAAGCCATGATTTACACCTTTTGAATGGTACCAAACACAAGTTGAACAGATCAAAACTGCACTCTCCAGACCACTATTACTATCAAAATCCGGAATTTCCAGTAAAAAATGAATTTCTCCATCAGTTCACATCCAATCCTCTCGAAATAACCGCGCCTAGAAAGATATAAAAAATCCGCATCCAACAGTACTGAGCGTGTGAAGAACAAATCAAAAATGAGCTCTATAGAACAATATTATTATCAGAATCAACACCCATGAGTATTTTATGAATTTCTCTGTCAGTTCACATCCAATCTGCTCAGAACCACTGCACCCAGAAAGCTGTTAAAAATCCACATCGAATGATACCAAGAACGTCTATTACAGATGCAAAATGTTGTTTCTGCATTGAATCCCATCCCATGCACTTGTCCCCATTATCAACCAGCAACAAAAACATCTTAACCACTGGACTACAAACAAATTAACCTCCAAGAACTTGGAAATATCCTTTGATTTCATCTCCCATTGCCACAAATAACTTCTAGAACTTCACAGACAAGAAAGATAACACCTCCTTGACAACCCTTTTGTTCTGTTTATGAATGACTCACCTTCCTTGCAACCACCTTATGAATGACTCACCCTCCTTGACAACCCTATTGTTCTCACCTATGACTCATGTATGACTCACCTAGGAGTGAGTCATATTCATTAAACACAGCCACCTTCAGAAAGGTATAAAAGCTGGTAGATTTTCCTGTATCCCCCCATCTCCTCACTACTGGGAATATACTACTGTCTACAAATCTGCTTGCATCTGAAGAGAGTACTGATCTAAAAGCCATCTGGAGCTAAGTCATATACAAGGTTGTTAAGACTAAGTCACTAGAAGTCCTCTATGCAAAATACTGAGCCAAGGATAGTTGCAGGACCTAAGGTTAGAGTTGCTGGACATCCAAGGAAAAGTGAGTAATAACAAAGTCAAGCCAGAAGAAGAAAGAAACACATTGACACACTGAATCAAGCTTAAACCAGTCTAGAACCCTCTTTAGAATCCGCATTTTGACCAGGAGGACACAAATAGGTACATACAAATAGCAGTAAATGATCCAATACAACGTGTATAAGCCTTTCACAAGCATCCACAATATATCATTGACTATAGCTAGTCCATACCATCACCTTATCCATCACTGAATTCCATACACAACTTGTTAGAGAGTGATCAACCATCAGAGCAAACCAGCCCATTGAATAAAAACAGAAATACAGTCTCCCATCTACACACTGGCTGAACCAGAGTTTGATTTGACAGTCATCAGAGCTCCCAATCCTTCTTCTATACCATAATAGACATTCTTGGTATCATTTGATGCGGATTTTTAACAGCTTTCTGGGTGCAGTGGTTCCGAGCAGATTGGATGCGAACTTACAGAGAAATTCATAAAATACTAATGGGTGTTGATTCTGATAATAATATTGTTCTATAGAGCTCAGTTTTGATTTGTTCTTCACACACTCAGTACCATTGGATGTGGATTTTTTATATCTTTCTAGGAGTGGTTATTTAGAGAGGATTGGATGTTAACTGACGGATAAATTCTTTTTTTACTGGAAATTCCAGATTTTGATAGTAATATTGGTCTGGAGAGTGCAGTTTTGGTCCATTCAACTTGTGTTTGGTACCATTCAAAAGGTGTGAATCGTGGCTTTCCAAGAGTTATATGGGCGTACCTCTCCGATCAAAACTGGTGGAGTAATTGAATGAATTCTGTTTTCATGCATAGCCATAATTAATTTTGTAATAGGTCACATGATCATTCCATAGGCTGGGATCAATGGATATTCACATTTTCTGATACTGGATGTTTTTATCTTCCACACCATACATTCATTGCTTTTTACATAACAATCTTCATTGGTCCATGCATACTTCCACTCAGGCAGCCCATAAACTACCTGATGATGGGGAGATGCAGTGCAAAGACCAAGCCATGTGCCTTTCACACTATATCAAAATGTTTAGTGTTCCTCCCAAGCTCATAATTAATGCTGACCAAACCAGGGTGTGCCTAATTCCTGCAGGGAATAAATCATGGGCCCCAACTGGAGCAAAGCAGATTGCAACAATGGCTAAGGAGGAGAAGCACCAATTTACCCTTATGGTAGCATCATCTACTGCAGGGGATGTGCTC
Source organism: Hydnum rufescens UP504 (assembly GCA_014904985.1). NCBI lineage: Eukaryota > Fungi > Basidiomycota > Agaricomycetes > Cantharellales > Hydnaceae > Hydnum > Hydnum rufescens. Next base: position 38,986 of record MU129043.1, on the reverse strand, counting down.
CCATTCCAGTCTATACATAAGGGGAAGATGGTGTCAGCTCTTGATTCAGTGAAGCATCATGTTGAGGGGGAGTCAATGGGAATTCTGTGGACTCCAGGAGGTATGACTCATTGGAGCTCCATCGGAGCCATGCAGGCAGTACATTATTTTTTTAAATTCATGGCTTGCCTCATACCTTTTTCATAGTGGGTGGAGAACAGGCTGGTCAGCCACTTTTCTGCATCATATTAGATATGATGAGCCTTGCGTTTACTGATCTAACAAGATGTTTATACCAGGGGGCCCCTGCAATACAATCAAGAGCCCCCAGGGGCCCCTGCCAAATCATTATTTATTAATTTATTATTATTATTATTGTTATATTAGTATATACATCCATCAGTTCACCCTGTACCCAAGAAGAGCAGCCAGAGGCTGCTCTTCTTTCACAATTATAGCTAAAAGAAAAAAATACTTACCTAAAGGGGATACTTACCTCCACCCCAGTCAGGGGTGCCATTCACCAGTTTTGTTTGCGTTTGCCAGTTTCATTTGCCAGTTTCATTTCTGGGTTTCGTCACGGGTTTCATTCATGGCATGTCATTCAGTGGGTTTGTGGTCAGGGTCAGGGGTTTGCACGGGTTCTGCTACAAGATCTAGATAAATAAATAATAGATTAATGCAGCACAAGAAGAGCAGCTTACACTGCTCTTTTTGTGCCACAAGAATTAAAAACAAAAATAAAAATAACACTTACCTTGTAGTACCCCACACCTGCTGCAGGGGGTGTGGGGTACTGGGCTGGTTGGTGGGTTGATGGGTTGATTTGGGCAGGGGTGTGTGTTTGTGCATTGGGGTTGGACACCCCAACCTAGAACAGAGAGCAATATGTTAGTTAAAATCAAAAGTCGTGCAAAGAGAGCAGCAACTGCTGCTCTCTTTGTGCATTCATAGCTATTCAAAAATATACATACCTTATATAGCCACACACCCGCTGCAGTGGGTGCATGGCTCTCTGTTTCCCTGCTCATCTTCTCCATGGCTTCCTGTGTGTGTCATTGTTCATTTGTTCATTTGTTCATTTGTTTGTTTGTTTGTTGGCTCATTCATTTCGTCCCTGTACCATGTCATTCAGGTGTTGATGGGCAGGGTTATGGGGGTTCTCGCATGGGTATTTGTTCATGCAGGAAGTGATGACCTAGAATATAAGATTATATATTAGTTAAGAGTTAAACAACATGCAAAAAGAGCAGTAAAAGCTGCTCTTTTTGCATGTTGTTTAACTCTTAACTAAGATATAATCTTATATTCTAGGTCATCACTTCCTGCATGAACAAATACCCATGCGAGAACCCCCATAACCCTGCCCATCAACACCTGAATGACATGGTACAGGGACGAAATGAATGAGCCAACAAACAAACAAACAAATGAACAAATGAACAAATGAACAATGACACACACAGGAAGCCATGGAGAAGATGAGCAGGGAAACAGAGAGCCATGCACCCACTGCAGCGGGTGTGTGGCTATATAAGGTATGTATATTTTTGAATAGCTACAAATGCACAAAGAGAGCAGCAGTCGCTGCTCTCTTTGCATGACTTTTGATTTTAACTAACATATTGCTCTCTGTTCTAGGTTGGGGTGTCCAACCCCAATGCACAAACACACACCCCCACCCAAATCAACCCATCAACCCACCAACTAGCCCAGTACCCCACACCCCCCACAGCAGGTGTGGGGTACTACAAGGTAAGTGTTATTTTTATTTTTATTTTTAATTCTTGTGGTGCAAAAAGAGCAGTGTAAGCTGCTCTTTTTGTGCTGCATTAATCTATTATTTATTTATCTAGATCTTGTAGCAGAACCTGTGCAAACCCCTGACCCTGACCACAAACCTGCCAAATGACACACCATGAACAAAACCCATGACAAACCTGCGAATGAAACTGGCAAATGAAAACTGCAAACGAAACTGGTGAATGGCACCCCTGACTGGGGTGGAGGTAAGTATCCCCTTTAGGTAAGTCTTTTTTCTTTTAGCTATAATTGTGAAAGAAGAGCAGCCTCTGGCTGCTCTTCTTGGGTATGGGGTGAACTGATGGATGTATATACTAATATAACAATAATAATAATAAATTAATAAATAATGATTTGGCAGGGGCCCCTGGGGGGCTCTTGATTGTATTGCAGGGGCCCCCTGCTATAAACATCTTGTTAGATCAATAAACACAAGGCTCATCATATCTAATATGATGCAGAAAAGTGGCTGACCAGCCTGTTCTTCACCTTAATATTCCCCAATCATGTGCCAAACTTCAGAGTGAACTGCCTGGTGGTTCAGATCTGGCAAGTTCTGCTATTTCTGATATTCATTTTACTGCCCCCATCTCTCCAGGCACTAGCCACTTGCTCTGGGCCTGGTTTCTTCACTCAGCCAGGGTCCTTAGGGGTCCCTCCACCCATCTCAGGCACCTCCCCCTGGTCCTGGGCCTCCATTGGGCTGGATGGCTAAATATTATTTGGATGTACTTCATCCAATTTCCACATTTAGGCTTTTTTTAAAATAAGAAACACTTTATTATGTAACTGGATATCCAAAGTTATTATGGGATATTACCTAATGCACCCTTTCCTAGTCTGGGCATGTCTAGGCATGTCTAGGTGTAATGAAGTGCCTCCCAAATTCAGGAGGGCACTCATTGTCATACTTGGACAAAGCAGAGTCAACAGGTTGGGAACAGGGATAGAGGAAGGAGAAGGAATGATAATCACACTGCCCTCAGCACTACCTTTGGACAGAGGAGCTGGACACAGAACTAAGCACCCACTTCACTCTGAGTCCAGGGGAAAAGAGTGTGAGGGAGTGGAAGGAATGGTGAAAGGATATAAAGTAGTGACTGGCCAAGTGGCACAGTCACTAACTAAGGAGAGAGTGGGGGGTCAGTGAGAGGAATGGACTATCCAACTCATTGCTTTCCCAGCTAGGGTCCAAAGGCACAGTTCCAAAGCCAAGAAAGGGCTAGTATTGATGGCTACTAGGGGCCAGCCAGATATCCAGATAGAAGAAGCAGAGACAAGAGACAAGAGGGTTCACAGTTCTCACTAGGTGTAGAGATCTGGGCAAAGGTTTACTTAATTAATCTTGGCATCTGCCATATATACATGACATGACTTTTGACTCTGAACTCCCTTATGTAATACACTATACTACACTAGGTGTATATTAGTAGACAGACATGCACAGGAGCAACCATAACTATTGATTTAGACAGCATTAGACTCCATGAGACACCTAATGATGTTATCCAAGCAGTTGCCTTTGCTTGATTTGGACACTAGTAGACACACATCTGCAATGGTCCCACCATTATTGATCTAGACACCATTAGACATCTCTTAGTACTGCAAGCTGAGCAAGTGCCTTTATGTCAAGATGTTTGATTTAGACACTATTAGGCACCACCTAATGATGTCACCTGAGCAGGGGCCCTTATGTCAAAAAGTTTGATTTAGACATTACTGTGCACACATCCACAAGAGTATCACAAGTGTTGAATTAGACACCATTAGACACCATCTAATGATCTCCCCCTTTAGACACTAGTAGACATGCATCCACAATAGCACCATTATTATTGGATTATTATTGGATCTAGACAACATTAGACACCTATTAGTACTGCCACCAGACCAATCCTCTCATCCTCTTACTACTTTCCGATACTTCTCTCCTCACTTATCCTCCCCTCCTTCCTACCACATTATTATTATATAATTTCAATTACCCTTCCATTATTTCTGTATTCATATTCAATATTAATTTCATGTAACATACCCTTTGACCTACAAATCTTAATTGCAAAGATTACTTCCATGATAAAATGTCAAAAATCAGACACCTAGTTATCTCCTGATAGAAACCCTTTATGCTTCTTGCTTATCATCGACATGACTCACCTTCCTTGCAACCCACCTTATGAAAGACTCACCCTCCTTGACAACCCTATTGTTCTCACCTATGACTCACATATGACTCACCTAGGAGTGAGTCATATTCTTTAAACACAGCCACCTTCAGAAAGGTATAAAAGCTGGTAGATTTTCCTGTATCCCCCCCATCTCCTCACTACTGGAATATACTACTGTCTACAAATCTGCTTGCATCTGAAGAGAGTACTGATCTAAAAGCCATCTGGAGCTAAGTCATATACAAGGTTGTGAAAGACTAAGTCACTGGAAGCCCTCTACATGAAATACTAAGCCAAGGATAGTTGCAGGACCTAAGGTTAGAGTTGCTGGGACATCCAAGGAAAAGTGAGTAATAACAAAGTCAAGCCAGAAGAAGAAAGAAACACATTGACACACTGAATCAAAGCTTAAACCAGTCCTAGAACCCTCTTTAGAATCTGCATTTTGACCAGGAGGACATAAATAGGTACATACAAATAGCAGTAAATGATCCAATACAACACATATAAGCCTTTCATAAGCATCCACAATATATCATTGACTATAGCTAGTCCATACCATCACCTTATTCATCACTGAAGTCCATACACAACTTGTTAGAGAGTGATCAACCATCAGAGCAAACCAGCCCATTGAATAAAAACAGAAATACAGTCTCCCATCTACACACTGGCTGAACCAGAGTTTGATTTGACAGTCATTGTGTTAAGATATAAGTCTTTTAGAGAAAAACAACACTATGATTTACCGAGTAAAATCTCGGTATTTATATACGAATACATGTTTCTACGGGGTTCGAGTATATACGGGAATAACGGATGTAGACGGGCCTATACGGTCCTGGACGGTCTTAGATCTTTCCGGAAGGTTCCGGGTTTATTCCCATAATCGGGATGTATTCATTCCAATACTCCCCTCAGACCGATGCCATTCCTAAGTCCGTCCAGAATTGTTCGAGTTTCGGGCGTGGGAGCGACTTTGTAAATATGTCCGCGGTCATTTCATTTGTAGGGCACCAATGGACTGTCGCTATGCCTTGTTGTATTGTTTCCCGAATAAAATGAAATTGCACATCAATGTGTTTTGATCGCACATGAAATTGGGGATTTTCCGTCAGGGCGATCGCCGATTGATTATCAATGTGTAGTTCCGAAGGTCCGGATTGGGTAAAACCTAGGGCATCGAAGAAGTTTCGTAGCCATATTATTTGTTTTGTAGCTAAGGTAGCGGCAATATATTCCGCCTCCCATCGATGATAGGGCCACGATGGACTGCTTCTTGGAAGTCCATGATATTGTCCTCCGCCAAGAAGTAATAACAGTGCAGTATATCCGGAAATTTATGATTTCCGATCATTTGTTTGAACCCCAATTCGCATCCGAAAAATCCGGATATAGGCCTATGGTTCCGCTCTACACCCCGCATTGATTCGATATTGTACACCATCCCAGTCTTTAGCTTTCCTTGTGATACCCGTAATATAAGGTTTAGAACTGTGTGCCAATGATTCCCATTGTGATGGATTGTTAAGGGAAAATTGCAGTACATGGGATGTAGTTATTATGCATTAAGCACACATAGATCCAGGGAGTCGATGTATATCACATAGCAGCCATAATCAAGGAGCTTATGGCTGCCCGAATACCTACCAATCCTGGGTGCATGAATTTATAATATCGTCAATTCTGTCGGCTGTGGCAAAAACTGATTGGACCAGCCGCGTAAGGCGAGGAAGTCGAACAGATGTTCGCTTTGGGACATGTTATGTATTCCTAATCTAGGATCTTCTAATAATCCAACTAAACATAAATAATGACCCTGAGAGACAGTTGTATGGATTTCCTTTCTTCGGTTTCTATCTGAATTTCACATTCCAAGTAACGACGATGGGTTGTCCCCTTGCGTCCGTGGTCTCGGAATTCCGCGTCTGATTTCATCCCTTAGGGCTGCGTTCTAATCGCGCTTTTGAAAATATGAAAAATGAATCTGATGACATTTACATCTACCACATATGGCAATTTATATCAATTTCTTTGGCTTTGCCGCCTTATGCTTATAACGCAGTGATTCATCTATCGGGGCAAACTCGGTGTATTTTAAGGTGCCGGTTATGTAAGCATCTGAAAATTTCATGTTCCACTTCTCTGGCCTGATTGTTTAACGTTCGGTAGAGTGTTTGTGGACCAAATCGGGCAACTCCTGTTCATTCACCCAATCAATTCAAAAATCCCTACCGGCTGCATCGCAAATGGATATATATGATTTCGTGTAGATTGCCATTTTAACCCATATTACATGCTGCCCCTTTTGTCCCATTTGACCCACATACATTTCAAGGTCTAGGATGGCTGGCATAAGCGAAAACTTAGATAAGTATGAGTCCATCGCCGCGTCAATTTACCCCCTTATCTAGGAGAACGCCTGGTCGAATATTGACCGGGGATAACCTGAGTGAAATCCCATGGCCGATCTAATCGGGCTTTGAATCGTGATAGATTCCCGTCGACATCAAATTATTCTTTTTTGAAATGTCCAACGATTGCCGATTGCGTGTCGGTCCGCGGGTAACCCAGAAGATTCAAGTCTCCAGAGTCTTTAAATTTTCTGGAGCATTTGCAGTCTCGCTTTTGAATGCCATATTTCCCCATTGCGGCCAGTCTGGGGATTTCATCGCATCTTTACGTGTATTTCAAGGCTCGTCAAAATACCTATCAGGACACATTATATCCCTGACCAATTAATGATCTGACATTGGGGTCAGGATCATGTCATCTCCTCGGGAGACTTATAAGTTCATTCAGGTCTTACCCTTTTTGTTGAGCAGCGTAACTATTTCCCTTCCAACGTTCCTGGAATCATGTAGTTTTGCATAGTTTAATTGTCTTACGCTACGCCGCAAGCCACGGTGAGTGGGCAGCGTCGGTTCAGGGGTGATATTGAATTGTTTTTTGATATGCGGAGAATTGGAATAATCAAAGCCGAACCCACTACTTGTTTTCGGGTTTCCTGGGCTTACCCTCAATTCGAGCCAATCCAACAAATGTTCCGAGTTGGGCATTAGATATCACCGGAGCGGATGGGAGATCGAGATTGTCAACCTGCTTGGGGTGTCCGGGGCTCAAATCATAGAATTTGAAGTTCCGGGGAAGATTAATACCAGTTTGTGGGTTTTCGGGTTGTAGTACCTAAATGGACCCCGGTTCCTCTTCAATGCCGACAAACAAAGAATTTATTGCCTTTGGTCTAATTTCGATCGACTCGCCCTCTGTCTAGGACACAATCACGTCAGATCCAAATATCGTGGAAGATTAAGATAAACGTCTGGACTTATTACCACGTCCATACATTCCATCGGGTGTTTTATTATGTCAATGCCCATTGCATATGTATTTTAATTTCTACTAATTTTTCTTATTTAGCTTCTTTCTTTTCCCTATTTGTTAGAGGCTCGTGCTCGGATGTACGCGGCAATAAATGAAACTGCCTCCGCCCAATGAAGGTTTTATAGGATAAGTACTTTGGCGAGTTCTAGCATAGACTAACAAGCGCGATCTTCAAGCTAATAGTACCGCTATCGGACGCATGCAAATCGGCATACCATTCCATGTTGTTGGGGTGAATGGGCGCAGTAAATTTAGCATCCTTTCCTTTTTCGGCCCCTAACCATTTTTAGGGAGATCCTGAGTCAAATAAACATTCGCTGCCCATTATCAAATTTAAATGCTTTTGGCAGTTCGATTAATTGGGTTTCGATCCACAGCACACACATAGTTCTATGGATTTGTTGCCGTTGCTGCCCGACTTTTCCTTAAGGAACTTTGACGGTGATTCTCTGTCCGAATTGGTCGCTACGATGAATCTGATAATTCCATTAGCATTGCGATCACCTACCAATGTGAAAACGTCCTACTTGATGGTCCCCTACAAGTCGAAATGCTGTGAGATTAATCAGCCGGGTTTCCCGGCTGGTATTCGCAATATCGACATATTTGGGAAATGATGTGATGATGTAAATGGCTTTGCTATACAGAGTCCACTCGCACGCAAGATCTTGATTTGAATCAGGATCAACTCTTGATTCACCAGATTACCATTATCGAATTGAATAGGGGTTTATGAGCCCTGAGCATAAGAACACGGTGGCAAAATCTCCGGATGAGCCAGCCTCTCCCCATGAGATCGGCGCAGGACTCAATGAACAATCACATTTGCTGTCTCGGTCATTCCGCGCTCGTCGGACCCTCCCCATATGAATGATCTACCTTGCGTAATGTTCCTCTCCATTAAACGGGCCTCGTCCAATTAGGCGGAAAAATCCGGTGATTTTTCTATTTTTATGATCTGTCATTCTCCATACCTAAGCTCGTCGATCACGTGCCTGCACAGACAGTAGACAGTTATCCCGCGTTCAGGAAAATATTATAGACATCGCGGTAGTTTGACAGGGTTATATATTCTCCATTAGTAACTCTGAGCTTTCAAACTAGTGACGGTCGCTCGGCATATAATATTCCTCAAAACAGTTGCATGTTTTCGCGATCAACTCTGGATAAGCTTCCTGATCCCCGGGAATGAATTTGGTGACACATTTCCCATTTGTCGCAATATGGGAGTGTCGTGCCTGAGTCGATTAGCCACGTTAGATTGGCATGATCGCGGAGCTTGGATCTCGGCACTCGAGTGCGTACTCTTAGGGCCCGATGGCAATTGCCTGTTAAGTCCAACTTCGGGTGGTACGTGGACTTTGCTATCATACCTTCCACCCTTGTCCTCTCCTTTTTCCGTTCCTTCATTTATTTATTGGCTCGGGGGCCCTGTCCCATCCATTTTCCTCCCCCTTTCGCCCAACATTGATCCCTTGTGTGCCGGCTTCGAGCAATTCGAGCACGTGGCCCCGGGAGTCTGCAGTCGTTTGCCCTTGTTCAGGGCTAATTTCGCGATCTCGGTAGACTGTGATTTTCACGGCGACGGCGATCTTCATCTAGAATCATTGTAATCAATTCTTCCGATTTGATCTCTGATTCGCTCATTTTGGATCCGAAATAAGATGACTCGAATGAACTCCATGAGCTCGGTAATGTGGAGATTAATAATATTGCGAATTCTATATCCGGAAGCGGATAGCCCAATATCGCGAGGTTTTCCTTGGCTTTTCGGAATATGGCAATATGTTCTATTATCGGCGTAGATTCGGATGGAATTATTTGTAATAATTTTCGCCTTTCCGCGACTACTCCAAAAATGCCCTTGGGCTCCTTGGTGTCACGTAATTGCGTCCACATTTGGGCCGCAGTCTGAGCACCGCTTAAATGGATGAGTTCTTCATCTCCCACGGTCAATTGGAGTAAGGATCGAGTTTGGAGATCTCGAGTCTCCCATTCTTTGATCAGGGACTCATCACTGGGACGCGGGTAGGTGCCGTCAATATATTTTCGTTAGATCGGCTATCGCGAGTAATGCCGTGACCCTGGTTTTCCATGGAAGCCAGTTGTCCCCTTTCAATTGATCGATCCGGTAAAAACCGTTGAGGGTGCTCTTGTCTATCGGGGCGATGTCGGGCATAACGAGTGTCTTTGTTTTTAAGCGACTGGTGCTGATAACGTGTTAAGATATAAGTCTTTTAGAGAAAAACAACACTATGATTTACCGAGTAAAATCTCGGTATTTATATACGAATACATGTTTCTACGGGGTTCGAGTATATACGGGAATAACGGATGTAGACGGGCCTATACGGTCCTGGACGGTCTTAGATCTTTCCGGAAGGTTCCGGGTTTATTCCCATATCGGGATGTATTCATTCCAATACATTGGAGCCCCCAATCCTTCTTCTATAACAGAGCCATGCAGAGCCACCAACATGTGATCTCCGGATATGCATTTCTAATCAACAGTGGTGCCATCTCATGGAGCTCAAGAAAACAAGAGCTGGTCACATTATCTATGGCAGAGGCAGAGTATGTTGCCGCAATGCATGCAGCCAAAGAAGGTATATGGCTTTGGTGGCTAATTAACAAATTGTTTCAGCTCTCACTTGAGCCAACAGTGCTCTATTGCGACAATCAGTCAGCATTAAGACTTGCGATGGGTGACAATTATCATGCCTGAATGAAACATATTGATATATGGTTTCACTTTATCTGTGAGATGATCAAAGATGGAACTTCAATTTTACTTATTGTCCCATGGATGAAATGATGGCCAACATTCTCACAAAAGCCCTCAGGCCAATGAAATTAGATTTTCATGCAGTTGGACTTGGATTAGGTCATGCTTGAGGGGGAGTGTTGGAGTTGGGGTGTTTGACAGGCCGAAGGATGGGTCCGGTGGGCTGAAGGATGGTTTTAGAGGGGGCAACCCCTATTCGGTAATCACATTGGGTTCAAGCACATCTGCTGCATTCAGCAGACATCTCCTAGGTCCATGAGCAGTTTCCTGTGCCCATGGACCACTGACATAATTTGACCTGTATTCTCTTTAGTACATCTCTGTGTTTCTATTTGTAACTCCTGTATTTTCTCCTATCCTGTAGGCCATAAATTGGCCAGTAGTTCCAAATACCATAGTCTCTTTTGCTCTGCCTGCCCTCACTCCGCTCGAGCATTTAGGCTCCCCTACAGATCTATCCGCCCTCATCGTCGGTTCCCGGAGTCCTTAGGTTCTACACAGACCACAATATTCATCCTCACCACCTTTTGGCCAATCATTTAACACTGTTGTCGTTTCAGATTCGGTTGTCATCGGGTTTGTATGCTTGGGGATGATCATAACACCCCTTACCATGTGGGTATATTCACGCATCAATGCCCGTCGTGCCCTCAAAGGACAAAAGTTGCTAGAATCGTACAGCAAGGAAGAGCTTGCGGGATTAGGGGATCGTGCCTTCGATTTTCGATATTCCCTTTGATCTTCTGAGCACTGGGTGTGTTGGATTTCCTCGTGATATGCAAATGGCTAGACTGGAGTCTCGCGCCTTTGACTTGTGTCGTCGACGTAGTATTGGTATCATGTCAGGCTAGGAATGTTCATGGCACAGTGGCCCTGACAGGCCGGTATCCGCTCAGACGCCAGTTCTCTGGCCCAGAGGATCTGTGAGATCGAATAGACTCATCGAGTAGTGCACAACAGATGTAGCGCATCTTAGGTTCTCAGCTGCACCGGGCGCGGCGGGGGCAATCAAGTAGCTTCGCGGTCGAAACAAGAAAGCTCGAAGAAATAAGTATTATGCTGGCGAAGATGGGGTGGGAATTTGTGAACAGAATCCCCAGTGCATCCATCCCCCGCAATGCGGGCGTTCTAGAGAATTGGTCATTGGGCTGCAAACAGCATCCTTCATGATCACCAAACAATCTTTTGGTCTCTTGATCTCATTCATGTACCTCTCAAGTCTTTGTAGGCCCATGCTTGATGTGATTTTACGCGGATGAAGCTTCTTGAATTAGTCAAGGCTTCAACTGCCCGGTATTTATAGCGGATTCTCACTGAGAATTCAGCCTCGTGTTGGTCCCGGGAGCCCCAAAATTTAGGGTGTCTGGGAGCCTGTAATAAGCAAGATTGAGACCCGGAACGCAGCAAAAATGCATAGATCATGGACACGGGGACAATCACACAGTTAAGCCTGTATGGCAGTCGATCCTCCGACTCTACCACCTAGACCCTGAGCAAATCTCGCACCACGGGCTCCCCGCGCGCCCCCACTCCCTCGCTGCCCGCCTCTCGGCCGGTCACTCCTCCCTTTCCGCTCCTGTGATTCCCCCCCGGTATCACCAGCAGCGCGATCATTCCATGATGAGCCGCCACCTCCGCCACCGCCAAGTTTTTGATCCAATGCCTTGGTATTCTGCTCCACCATTTGGGAGACACGATCTGCAAGGGTCTGAGCGAGTTGCTGTACGCGCGTGGGCTCGACACGATGGAAGACGATCGTCCCAGCAGCTTGGTCCAGAGATGCCGCAAGCTCTTCGTTCCAAATCATCTTGGATACAATGGCCGTCACCGTTCGCACTGAGAGGGAGAATGTTGTAGCAAGCAATGACAGGGAGAGAGATGCGTAGTACGCCGAATAGGTAAACAGATACGTCCGCAGACCTTCTTCCTGTATTCGCCTTTGAAAAGAACGATTTCAGCCAAGGGGACAATCTGTAACAAGACAGCAGCGCACTTCGCGAGCATTTCCTTCACGGCAGCTTCCTCAGGCATGAGACTCCAGATCTTGATACTCTGGATTAAGTCTCGACACTTCTCCCATTCACCATCCTGCAACGCCTTACTGGCTTGCATGATATGATCTCGAGTACTCTCGGGTGGGCCAGTGAAGACCTGGCGATCAGCGAAATCCAACAACCGGCGGAAAGGCTTTGAGATGGCCTTACGCTTCAGCTCCTCGGTATCGATAGACGCCAGGTGGGGGATTTCGACAAGCATGCTGGAGACAAGGAAAGCAGCCTCTAAAAGCTCGGTATTGATGTGCATATGGAAGGGTAATTGACGCGCACGCTCGGCCTTCTCCTGTTCAGGGGTGAGGACTGTGTACCGTTGTTGGTGGATACCTTGAGCTAGGAGTTCTTTCACTCGTTGCGTAGTGAAGATGTCTTGAAGCGTCGATTGCGCCTCCTTGATGAGCCCTGATCGGAAGGCACAAAGCCCGAGCTGCACGACTGCTCGATTGAATAAAATCTGCGTCGCCACGTCGGCGTTGTGGATGGTCTCAGAGAGATGGGACATGAGAAAGAGATCGCGGGCAGTGTGGAAGTCGTTCTGAAGGGCGTGATGGTACACATGACAAAGCATGGCACGGGTGCGAAGGAGAGAGAACTCAGTTTGATAAAGATGCACGCAGAGGGCTCGAACAAGGGCAGTCGTTGTCCCGAGGTTGTTAAGAGAGGGGAAGGTTGGGGGTAGCACCGATGCTAAAGCCTCGCTAGTGGATCTTTCCAAAATAGTCACCACCACTGTTGGCTGTGAAAAGACATCAACTGAGTAGGCATAGAATTAAGGCGGGCGAAAGGCCTACTTTAGAGTATATATGTTCCAAACGGCGCATCATAACGCGAGCTAGCGAGCTCGGGTCACTTTGTTCAAAATGCACCTCGGCGCGGCAGATAGTTTCGTACAATGACTTTTCATCTTTGAGGCGATCCACATACTCAGTGCCGTGTGGATCAATATTTTGAAGGCTCCGGGTGAACTCCTCATCGAGACGATCCACGTAGGAGATGACACTACCGCGAACCTTGATAATTGGTTCGCTGGGAGAAGGGACTCGTTCGACATTGTCATCGTATTCGATCTGGAAGTCTTCAACAACCGCATATTGCGGTGCCTCGATGAGGATGCTTACGAGCTCATTAAGCTCATTTTGGGCCGAAGTCCAAATGTCGATCGGCATGTGTGTGGACACAGATGTATTGTAGTCGAACCGGGAGGAGATTAGGGCGAGAAGGACTCGAATCCTGCTGTATGGAGTACTGGCTACTTGACGAAGTTTCTCGAGTATTTTCATCGCCTCATTGCGATCGGTGCTCTTGACGAAAAAGAAGGGAAGGGTTGATATCACCGGCAATAGTGTCTGAGGTAGGTTACAAAAGTGGTTACCTTCTTCCCCCGAGCTTCTTGGATAGCAGCTAGGTTTTTATATAGATCTGCAGCACCAAGACTGTAGGTTTTTCCACCTTTACCAACGGTGGTAAATGCATCAACCTCTCCGTCTTCACCATCTCCTCGATCCTTTTTCGGTTTTTTTGATTTGGGAAGTACTTCTGGTTGTGTCGACGCGGCGTATTGGGCGGTAAAAGCCTCGGGATCCGCACTGTATTCCTTCATCTGAACTTCGTATTCCTTGATGGTCTTTTTTACCTTGTGTTTCACCGTGTTGAGAGCGCGTGCTTTGTTGGCATCCATTTTCTTCTTGCCCTCCTTTTCTTTTGAAACAGCGTCATCAAGCGTAGACAAAACACGCAAGTAGACGGGGGGCAAAGGTTCGCTGAGGTTCGTTTGCCGTAGGACGAGTCGGGTGAGTTTGTCGAATTCTGAGGAGCCGCCACATGAAAATCAACACACGCATGGTCTGGCTGCATGGTCATACCTGTATTGATGGCCGCCCAATCGTTAATCCTCAGTTTTTGGTCGATCATATCACCACTAGTGGCCATCTCCTCCATACGCTTGTCCTTGGCACTTTTGACGATGTGCTTGACAGACTCATCATCGCTGTCCTCGCTATCGCTTCCTGCAGTTTTTAGGAAACGAGATACTTTCTTGATGGGCTTCTCTTCCTCCCTTTCGTCGGAGTCATCGGAGTCATCTGAGTCATCCGAATCAGGAGATTCGTCTGACCCTCCAGATACAGCTCGCTTCGATGGTTTCGGGATTATTTCGTTTCCAGAGTCGTCTCCAGACAAAAGCTCTTCCTCCTCGTCAGAGGATGATTCATCGCTAGAATCACCACCGCGGCGAAAAAATCGAGACATGATTATTTAAAGCGGTAGCAGGTAGTTGGAATAGGCTGTGAAGGAAACCTCTGCAAGCAGTGAAAAGTCGCTTGCTCGTCTCCGGGAGTTGCCGACATTTCCCTTCTCACAACCTCACAGTAGGTGAAGACGCCGCCCATATTGTTGCAGCCCTCCTACTGATACACCGTGCTTTGTATGTACAAGCCTCAGCATGCTAGCCGCCATCCGTCCATCGTCGGCGCGTATTATTCTCCCAAACACTCGCCCGGCATCTGGGATCTCTGCAAAGTATGCTCAGGCGGCGTACGGCGCCGCGAAGAAAAAGTCGCCTGCTACGCTCGACTCAGTTCAGAAGGAACTTGCGTCTATCGGTGCTGCTATCAAGTCAAATGACAAACTTTCCGCTTTTGTCAGCGACCCTACATTAACCGCCAAGGACCGGCAGAATGGTCTGCAGGCACTTTTCCAGCATGCTGGGGGCGTAAAGAAGGGGGAGGTGTCCGACATCACAAAGAATCTCTTCGGCGTCCTTTCGGAGAATGGGCGGTTGGTTGAGGTTCCGGCCGTCATCGAGGGATTTAATGAACTTGTGGCGAAGTATAAGGGCGAGCTAGAAGTTGTGGTTACTTCGGCGGCGCCCTTGCCCCGTGACGTCCTTACACGGCTCGAGAGCACGCTCAAGCTATCTCAGGCAGCACAACAGGCCAAAATCGTCAAAATTACCAACAAGGTAGGCGATGCAGTCCTGTCGGGGGTCCTAGTTGTTTTTCGGGTATTGAATTTGTGCCTCGTTCCTTAGGTCAAGCCCTCCCTAATGGGTGGACTTGTTGTGGATTTCGGAGACAAATCAATCGATTTGAGCGTGGCTTCTCGTGTAAATAAGATCAACTCGCTTCTCCAGGGTATGTTCTGTTGCTTTTTGTATCGGTTCACCACCGCACGTCCTCATCCCAACCCTCTTTGGGCCGGTTTCAGAATCCGTGTAGATATGAATTGCCGTTATAGAGAGCTGGATGGCGATATGCTTATATTGGTGTTGTGAGCACGGTGCATCAGAACCACAGCCTCGTGGCATCGGAGTCGGATGAGGGGAACGACTTCCTTCAACGCCTCGAGGCGATCTGAGTGCATATTTCCAGAGGAAGCTACTAATGGCCTGAGAACTTAATGAATAGACCGGCTGAAGCCGAATATCGGCTTGTGTGTCTATGAGAGACTTCCTCACTGCGTGCTTCTCCCCCTTCTTCTCATCGTCGTCTGCGATGGCTCCTTTTTACCCTTCCTTCGTTCGCAAGAACAGTCTCAAGCGTAAGGGCTCTATCTCGAATGACCGTTCCCTGAGTTCTCTTAACAACAGCACGAATGAGAAGCCTTCTGCGTCTGTCGACACCATCGCCACCGCCTCAGTTCACAAAAAGTCAAGTTTAGACACCCTCCGTCCATCAGCCAACAAGTCAGCTATTAATATCGTGCCTCCTGGGTTTGGATGGGGGAAAGTCATCAAGGAGGGCAAATTACTGTCCATCTCCACGTTTGGCCCCAAGCAGCCAGTCAGTCCCACTTCATCTGCCCAGACGCAGACACCGACGAGTCCAACATCACACAAGAGACTGGACTCAACCGCTAGGCTAGCCAGTTTGAGAGAACTTATGCGCGCGGAGCCCGACGGCGGCTTAGACTACTAGTGCGCCAACTCTTGAGCAATCGACTGATGTCTGGACTCATGGATGATTTCCCCTTTAGTATCATACCTTCAGAGGATGCTCACCAGTCTGAGTACACGGCACCCTCGGACCGACGCCGAGAATTCATATCAGGGTACGCAACCCACTCGACTATATGCGGAGTTACTAATCCAGGAAATTTTGCCGTCACAGATTCACTGGCTCCTCTGGCACCGTGATTGTCTCCCGCAATGAGGCACACGCATTCACCGACTCCCGCTACTTCGTTCAAGCGTCACGCGAGCTGGACGGTAATTGGACTCTGCACAAAGTCGGCCTCCCGGGCGTTCTTCCCTGGAGTGAGTGGATAAAAGACCGGCCGAGGGGGAGCAGAGTGGGAATCGATTCGCGCCTCATTGCTCACGGTATGCTGGAGCCTCAAGCTCACCTCACTAACTAAACATACCTCTTCTGTTTCCATTTTTGGTAGAGGCTGCGGTTGTCCTGTCATCATCGCTTAGCTCGCGGTACTCGAAACTAACATTCCCGCGCGTCAACCTTGTCGATAAAATTTGGAAGGCCCGACCTCCCAAGCCTCAGGGTGCTGTTTTCCAACTTGATGTCAGATACACTGGTGAGCTCGTGCTTCGAGTCGTCTGCTTCCAGCTTGAAAAGTAACATTCAAGTTAGGTAAATCTGCTAGTGAGAAACTAGAAGATGTCCGCACTTGGATAAGGTCGCAGAGGCCCCCTACCCCACCGGTCGTGACCAAAGCTCCTAAAGACTCCAACCCGGATGCAAAGCCCCCTTCACCGGTCAAACCACCGATGGCTCCAGTATGTATTTGGCTTTATTTATCATCCACATATTCTTCCTTTTTCTCTGAAGGTGAGGTTTTGGCTGATCAAATCGGTCACCATCTCCTAGGTAGCGGCGTTCGTCTCCTCTCTTGCATCAATAGCATGGGTCTTGAACATTCGTGGAAATGATGTCCCCTTCAATCCCCTCGTGATCTCCTACCTCTTCATCACCACCAAACAAGCAATTCTCTTTGTCGATAAGGCTAAGATCTCACCAGAAATTGCCACGTACCTGAAGAGTCAGAATATCAGCGTACGGGAATATGGTGATGTGTGGAGCTTTTTGAGAAGAGCTGAGTGGGGTGATGGCAAGGTTCGTTTCTCTCTGTATTGCTCTGATGGAAACATGCTGGCGATTGAAAGACGATATCCCTCAGGTCCTCATTGACCCCAAGACACCATACGCTGTCTCTCTAATGTTGACGTCTTCACGTTACACTCTCGCACCATCCTTCATTGAGAAACAGAAGGCTGTCAAGAATCCTGTTGAACTGCAAGGCTTCCGTAATGCCTATGCCCGGGATGCCGCTGCCATGGTCTGTCCCTCCTTTTCCCATGCGGGTGGAAGTCTTAACCACGATGATCGCAGGTCCGCTGGTACGCCTGGTTAGACGAGCAGATCAAAGGCGGAGCACAGATCACAGAATGGGAGGCCGCCGAGGAACTGACCAAGTTCCGTGAAGAGAACGGGGACTTTTGGGGTCTTGCATATGAAAATATTTCTGCATCAGGGCCAAACGCTGGTGAGTGATCATCGTAATTTGGCACCTTGGTGTGCATGCACGGGTTGGATCGTTTCGTAGATTCTGATGATACTAATCATGTGTCTAGCCCTTCCACATTACTCAGCAACACAGGAGGGCGCGGCAATCATCGATATCGTCACTCCGTATTTGAAGTAAGTCCATGAATTGTGCCGTATGACGCATCTTTTTCAATCTCTGATCCTAGTGACTCCGGTGGCCAGTACCTGGATGGCACCTGCGATACTACAAGGACTGGTCGGTACCCTGGCCGTTTCTACTTTCAATGCGGAAGTTCTGATGACTCCATCGATTGAACGGTTCTCTCATCTTAGTTCATTTTGGTTTCCCCACCAACGAGCAAATGGAGGCCTACACGCGAGTTCTGCAAGGACATGTGAGTGTTATCCTTATTTCAGATGAACACGGCCTGATTCCAGGTCTCTCAGATTGCCATTGATCAGGCGATTTTTCCGGAGGGCACTACTGGGGCGCAACTAGATGTCCTTGCCAGGAAAGCACTTTGGAAGGATGGGCTAAATTATCTCGTAAGTTCCCCATTAATGCGATGCTCCATTCCTGCATTAACATGGTGATAAAGCATGGTACTGGCCATGGGATAGGTGCCTTCCTAAATGTGCGTCACTGCGGAGTTCTCGAACGCGACATGATTATGGCTAATGATTATTTGAATTCCTAGGTTCATGAAGGTCCGCACGGCTTTGGTATCGCCGTCCCCTTGGAGATTGGAAATATCATTACCAATGAACCCGGATTTTGTTAGTGACCTCTACCGGCTTCATGTGGTTCTCGCTCACAAGTGGTCTTCAGATAAGGAAGGCTCATTTGGTATCCGAATCGAGTCTGCACTGGTTGTAAAACGCGTTACGGTTAGAATTGATGCCCTTTACTTCTGAGGCCGGTGTGTTAACCCACGACAATGCATTCCAGACCAAGGGCAAGTTCGGTGGCAACCAGTGGTTGGGTTTCGAGAGACTCACTCAAGTACGCTTAATTTATCTTCATCTCTGCCTCTCGTGCACTAATCCCCCGTCACTACTGTTAAAAGGTGCCGATACAAACCAAGATGATCAAAATGGAACTTCTCACTAAAGAAGAAAAAGCTTGGGTCAAAGTTGGTTTTGATTGATGCCTTGTGCTATCGTGAGGCATGTTCACATTACTTTCTTACCTATTCAGGACCACAATATTGCGTGCCGTACTCGACTTGATCCCCTAATTGCCCATGACAAGCGAGCCGTCCGGTGGATCCGCCGGGAGAGCACGAAATCTGGGAGTTCTAACGCCGTTGGCCTTACATTCGACTGGGACTGAGTCCGAAGTCTTGCATGGGCATCTCCCGAATTTCTTGGACGGCGAACCGGCCGCTAGCAAGCTGGCCCCGGCCCTTTCTCCCTTCGTGGTGAGCGTCCCGGCCGGCCACTGGACGCCATCTACCTGCTTGATACTCGAGGCCAAGCACAGTTGAGCATACCTTCAATATCGTTCCAGGGAACGGATGTGCTTGGATTTTTGATGCACCGTACTTCTATCTAATCTTATCTTTCCCCAATTCTCGTAAAGTCTTGATGATCCGTTTTTGTTGATCGAGCACCTGTGGTTGGTTACGCGGTTATTGCGAATATACTTGTCCATTCTTAGTCGTTTATAGTCACCTCTTCCTAGCGAGTGTATTTTGTAACAGAATGGAGTCGACTCTCCTACCTAGCGCCGCGCCATTACCCAGGCTGGATTTAACTCATTAATTAAAGACCGTTCAAACGGGAGGTATAACAGTGGAGTAGGCCATGGCTATAGCGTACAAAAGCCAGTAACACGAATCAAAAAGCCCAAATTTATCATTATCATCGGCGATCCGTCTTGCCGCCCTTGCGCTTGCCTGCGAACAAATGTTTCGGCTAATTGAGGCAGAATCAGTCACCATTCCAAAACCCAGAGTGATAGACAGACCATTTTGGTTTTGATGGCACGATCAGATTCCCCAGCTCGGGCCAACATATTTCGTTCACGTTGGCCCAGGTTGCGCAGTTTGATGGCCTTGTTTGCTTGCTGAGGGGCGTAAACAAGAGTGACAAGAGTGTAAGATATCGTAACAAGATCGAAGTGGGGAGCACAAACCTCGGCATTCTTAAAGCCAGTCAGCTGCCTGTTCGTTTGGGGTAGCTTGCTCTTGGCAACAACAGCACCGGTATTGCCCTTTGCACGTTTAGGTGAGACGTCCTCGCCATCCACCTCCATGGACTCGTCTACCCATTCTCCATCCCGTCCGGTATCGACGTCCATAGCTTCGTCGCGCTCTTCTCTTTTCCGCTTGCGCATCGCGGCGTTGCTGGCTTTTGCGACCATGGCATGCGCCTCAATACGCGAAGTATCATACCCAGCAGCACTGAGTTTCTGGGTCATTTCTCCGATCGTACGCATCCCGGTTGTACGAGGCATCACTGGTCGGTTCTTGAACATTTTTTTGCGCTCAGAGGCGAGCTTCATCGCTTTGGCGGAAGCCTCTTCCGCTGCGTAAAGTTCTTCGTCCGAATCCACCTGGAGATTTTCAGAGGGAAATCAGAATCCTCAAGGGGAGTAAAGCGCAATAAAAACTAACGATTTCCTCATCGCTATCGTAGAAACCTTCGGCCTCCAATTTCTCTTCTTCTCGCTCAAGGGCCTCCAATTTTTCGGCAATGTCGGGGTCAATGAAATCAGCGATATTCTTGCCATCCATGATCTCAGGCATTATATCGTCTTTCCAGGAAGCATCTGCAAGGATGTAGTTCTCTTTAAAGAGTAGGATCCATGAATGATAATTAAAGATTCCAGCTTCACCAAGGGCACACTTACTCCGCAAGTTGATATTGTAAACACCAGGTCCACCTTCCTCCGCCTCGATATCTTTCTCCAAACGTCTCCTCATCGGGTCCCCGGGGTCATACTTTTGCCTTGCTTTCACAGCCTCGGGGATGAATGGCTCTCGGACCACATCATCCCGAGCTTTGGGCTGGGCGACGTGGATACGATTGATGACCGAATTGATCTTCGTCCCTTTCAATTTCGTTTCGACGCGGTGTGTGAGAAGTTTGTCACACGCGGCCGTCTTGACGTCGTTAACGCCCTCATCGGTATAACATGATACTTGAACCATCGTCACCCCCTCGATGGATATAATTTCGTCTACGAGGGCACGATTTTCAGGCGAGAGGTCTTCTAAGCGCATGACATCAACCTTGTTGAGGATGAGAAGAGTGGGTTTGTTTGCGAAAAGCGGTTTGATGGAGTGGAAAAGTTTACACTAAGAGGGATGGAGTCAGCATCGATTCTGGACCTGCTCACACGCCGGAAGGGACTGACCTGCGCTTCGACGGTGTATCCGCATTGTTCGCTAAGGTCCATGAAGTACAGAATGGCACTTCGAAGGTGTGCCATGGCAGTGATGCTCTGCATCTCGATAGTGTTCATGTCTTCGAGTGGATGATCAAGGATACCAGGAGTATCGATCACCTGCCATCGTAAATACTTATAATCCAGGTGCCCAACGAAGAGCGATTTGGTGGTAAATGCGTAAGGCTGAACATCCACGTCCGCACGAGTGACTTTGTTCATGAAAGAAGATTTGCCAACATTGGGATAGCCACAGATTAGGAGTGTTCGTGTATTAGGATCTATTGAAGGAAGACGTGCAAGATGTTGCCGAACTTGTTCTAGGTATGCTAATGGATCTTTTTGGCGACGCATAATTGTTGCCATTCTGCATAAATAATGTAAAGTCAGACGGGTAAAACACAGAAGAGAAATCGTAGCTTACCGCCCAAGGGCTGCGCGCTTTAGCTGCTTGCACCGATAGAGACTGTCTCCAAATTTTAGCAAACGACAATAGTCCTTTGCAACTTGGTCGATCAAGTGCCGACATGTGTTCAACTGCCCGAGAGCCAGTTTGTAGTGGTTTTTATCATAAAGAACATTAAGAAGAGAAGACATAAAGGGGTGTAAATTCTGAGCACAGGAAAGAGTCATTACTATGATTCCGAGATAAAAAAAAACAGCAAGCAACTCACGTCGAGAATCGGGAATTCACTCAGAATTGAACCTAATTTCTCATCAAATGAGTCTTGAGTAAACTTCACTTTGCGCATGTAAAAGTTCCGAATGCGACTGATTTTGAAATTCTTGTGGATAACCTAGCAAAAGACAGTTAGCGCATCCCATTGCGATGGAACCGGGGTCAATGTTACGGTAGGCGTCTTTCTCTGTGTCTTGGAGAGAATAATATCCAAAAAGTCAACCGCGGTGGGCACCGGGGCGATGCTCTTGAGGCTTTTAGTAGCCATCGTGCAACAAAAAACTTCAGCGAGATAGGGAGTCTTCGGAATACTCCGCAGTCACGATATTTTCACATTACGTAATCATGGATGAAGGTGATGAGCATTGACTTTGGGCGCTCAACTGTTCGACCTTTGTGCATCTGGGGAAAGAAAACAGATAGAAAGTCTCCTACACGCCGGTGCTCCGGTTTGGTACTCAGAACCAGAAACTGGCTGGACAGTGCTTCATCTTGCTGCATCACTCGAAGATGAGGCTCTTGTTAAATTGCTCCTAGAAAATTCTGCGGTCTGGAACGCAGGTAAGTCGCCTGAAATTTCTGGTCCTGTACCATTCTTACGAGGGTATGGTGCAGTTGATGTGAGTGGTTTTACAGCGGGAGACATAGCACTGTCCCTCAACAACCAAGGTCCGCTCGCAAATTGCAGTGGGCTTGTCTGCTCTCATGATTTATCAATGGCAAAAGGCATATATAGACTCATTCGGGATGCGGGTATTCGCTCAGAATTCTTGTTACACATCCTGGAAAAGAGGGCGGGTGAGCCACCAGATTCGTTCATCCTCAAGGCTGAGGATGCTACTGCTGCCGGGTCATCGACCGCATTCCTATCGTCTCGGCTGCGATATACTACCGATGAGCATGGTCAAGAAATATGTCTCGCCTCGCTGCCCGGGCAGGAAGAAGTGGGTGTCATGATGGGTTGGGAATCTGGAATCAGTGATTAGGATCCTTATTGGGTTCCCAAATATGTGCTGACGATGCGATCCAAAATTTTCTAGTGCAAGAAACTGTTAAGAAACTGTCGCTAGATCGAGAAACCGACACAAACCTTCCTGTCCTTAATATCGGCTTCGTGAGGACCTCTGTGCTACTATCACCTTCACTATTTGATTCAATGTAGGGTTTAGGCATAGTTGCGCACTTAAGTCCCAATTGACGTGCATAAACTCAACCATTTCCCTCCTGCTTAGATTGATAAGCTCTTCCAAACATATACCCGGCCCCCTTCCCTTCACGTAATAATCGAGCCTCATCCCGATGTTCTGACACACATGCGCAACACAGGGTGGTACGAGAAGCCTGGCGTGGTTATTCTAGAAGGTAAATGGCAGGATTTCATCACCAGTGAAGAGGTGTATGCTGCGGGCGGGTTCGACATTATTTACACCGACACATTTTCCGAGAGTTACTCTGGTACGCCCATTGGAGTAATCATGTTGGCGTGACAGATGCTGACAATTTCGAAGATTTGCTTGAATTCTTCGAGAACGTTCCTAATCTCCTAAGAGATGAATATTCTCGTTTTTCTTTCTTCAATGGCCTAGGCGCAACTAGTGGGCAATTATTTGATCTAAATCTGTTTACAAAGCTGATGTGGTGTCAGATGCCCTGTTCTACGATGTTTATTCGAACATTGTTGAATTGCATTTGTCCGACATTGGTTTGGCGACTTCGTGGTCAGACGTGGAGATTTCACCGGGGTTCGTTGGACATGAAGAGGAAGATCAGCACGGTGTGTGGGGTGAAACGAGGGTGTACTTCAATCTTCCATTGTACAGGTTACCCATCTGCCGAATGCAATGATAAGAGTTGATCTCTTTTGTCTTCGCTGTACGATCAACATCAACGCATGCACAGGACATGGCCGAAACTTCTGGAGGGTATGATAAAAAACTTCGGTATTGCTTGCAGCAGATAAAGTAGCAGACACAATGACAGGATACACAAAGGTGGCTTATTTTATTTTCTTGCCAAGTGAGAAAAGTATATTGCTATGAATCATGATCCAGGGATTAAAGTACAATAATCGCAAATGGGACGAGCAAATGATGGAGACAAATTTAAGTTTTCGATGCACCTCCTGGACGTCGGTTTCGATCGATCTTGATACGCTTTGTAGTGGACTCTGGGCGCGTAGCTGCACAACGCGTTAATTTAGGGAGTGGTATTCACAGTAAAGGGAGCCGTTACTCACCACTTGCCGTGGCAGCAGCGAACACCCTATTTGCACCTGCCGCAGCATCAGAAGCGATAGCCATGGAGGCGGTGCGCTTCTTGGAGAGGTCAGAGGGCTTGGAGATAGCAGATGCAGAAGCAACCCCATCAGAGGTTGGTGCCGCACCACTCCCATTCCCGTTAGCGTTTGAGGCGGCAGGTCCAGGAGCGGGCGAATCCTGAGGTTTATTCCCAAGTTCACTTTTATTTGCTACTGTTTCGATGTCTTTTTTCGCCGATGGGACGTCCACTGAAGGCACTTCAGGGTCCTTGCGATTGGACGAAACTGTCACAGGTTCCACCTGGTCGGAGTCCGTACGAGTCGAAATTCGATCTTGCAATCTCCCTTTCGGGGCGGCAGATGAAGCCACAGTAGTCGGCACGATTGCTTTGGTACCGCTAAGTTGACGGCTGGAACCACGACTATTAGTTTCATCATCCCCACGTGTCGCACGGGGTCCAGTGGGAGGAGACAGTGCATTGAGACGCCCTGCTGATGCTGAACCTCGGGGACTATTGTCACCATTCGCGTCTCCTTCGTCTCGATCCTTTCTGTTACGTCGAACCTCCCGCTTGTCATCACGAGCATCTCCCTTATCTCGACCACCACGCTCCTCACGACGACGGTCTCTTGGGCCATCTCGAGGAGTGTCTCGATCTTTGTCAGGTCCTGGGGTAGGAATATAACGGGTCCCATCACCACTTCTTGCTCGCTTGCTTGACAAATCCTAGACCAATAGTAAGCATCGTGAGAACGAAATAAGGAAATTTTGTACCTCTTCATCTGCTCTTCGACGCTTGTGGGGGTTGTCATCCATACTCTGGTTGCCTCGCGATCGATCTTTATCTGGTGGAGTGGAACCACCATCTGCCTTGGATTCCCTACGACTCAATCGCGATGAACCAGGACCGGGGTCCTTCTCTTTCTCCTTACGGTTGGAACTGACGTCCCCATAACTCTCCCTCCGTGATCTATCTTTGTCTCTGGTCCTGTCCCGTTCGGTTTCCCTGTCACGCTCGCGCTCCCTTTCACGCTCACGCTCGCGCTCGCGTTCTCGCTCTCGCTCTCGCTCTCGTTCGCGCTCCCGATCGCGTTCACGGTCGGTTCGATCTCGATCATGATCTCTTAGTCGCTCCCTAGGATCTCTATCGCGGTCGCGGTCCTTCTCTCTGACATCCTTATCCTTCACCCCGCGGTGATCGCGCTCCTTCCGATCGCGATCGCGAGGACGGTCTCGGTAGCGATCTTCATCGTCTCCACGGGTGCCAGGTCCTCCGACACGGTCCTTGCTGCTAAGTTCAGGATCTCGTTCATCCCGAACCGTTGGCACTCGACGCCCATCTCGATCACGACCACCATGCCGTCCATCGCGATCCCGGTCTACTCGTCTCTCACGGTTACTGGAGCGACTATCAACACTGACGGCGCGGGGTGACTGAGGAGATTGACTTTGTCTCCGGTGCTTGCTGGGTTCAGTAGGGGTTCCCGACCGCGGAGACCTATTAGATGTTGGT
The DNA here is from genome assembly GCA_014904985.1 of Hydnum rufescens UP504. Taxonomy (NCBI): domain Eukaryota; kingdom Fungi; phylum Basidiomycota; class Agaricomycetes; order Cantharellales; family Hydnaceae; genus Hydnum; species Hydnum rufescens. The sequence goes on along the minus strand of MU129043.1, from coordinate 13,471 downwards.
TCACGAGCAGCACCTGGATCCATGGGAGGGTCAACCTGTTGTCCGGTTGCTCGTAAACCCTGGGCCATGGTTGTGGAACTAGGGGCTATCGGGGGAGGCATATCGACCTTCAATGATAATTTGACAGCGGCATCTTCGAGAGGTCGAGGCAGTCGAGGTATGGTAGCGGACTCCGTGTTGGGCAGTTGTCTCGGAGAAGGTGGCTGCGAAGATGCCGATGGCATCGCGGCATTCAGGATGGACGATGGTGGAGATACCTTTTCGGAAGAGCTCTTGGAACTACCATTGACGTTCTCTGGCACGGTCTCTGCAGAGCCAGGGCTAGGGGCATCGGCGGAATTTTCCAATCGGCGACGCTTCAGAACCGGAGGACGTGGAATGCTGGGCAAGACATAACGATTGTCAGAAATTGGAATGAACGGCGGGCTTGAGTACAGCATACCTGGCAATTGAATCTTTCGCATCGCTAGTGCTAATGCTAATGGACGCGGGGGACGGGTTGTTGTGAACACTGGGGTTCGTTGGTAATGCAGGTTGGGGCTTGATTGGAAGCAGGTTCACGGTAGGATCGTGGACAGGTGCTGCCGTGATAGGCGGCACGGGAGCAGATGCTTGAGGAGTCTAACAACAAATGAAGGGCCTGAGTATGATGCTCAAATTTTCAGTTTTCAATACTTCTCACTCGTGCCGGAGGCTCAGCTACCCACTGGGGTTTGCGGAGTTGTAAGAGGGTTGAGTACCTTGCGAGGTCATTAGTACATCCCCACGAGCATAGCCTCTGAAAACTTACGATTTGAGAAGAACTAGCAGATCTGGCCGCTTTTCCTCTTGTAGCACCTTCTCCAGGCATTCGGCGATGGCATTACCGTGGCGGGCACTTTTGGGAAAGACTTGAACAGTACAGTTGAGGAAAATCACAGCATTTCGTACGCCGACATAGCTCTTCGATTGCAGATTCAAGATCAAGGCCTAGTGGAGAACCGCCATTAAACAATGATAGGTTGACAAAAGATATCACGTACTCGGCAGAGGCGCGTGTGCCATTTTCCAGCGATTCCCTTAAACTCCTCTAAGGTAAGTAGTGATTCATATTTTGGTCTTTCCGCTTTCGACCACTTCTTTTGAAAGCCAAGGAGAGCCTCTGCACTGTCCTCGGGTCCCACATGTACACCATTTTCGTTGACACCCTTGAAGGAATTGACATCATTCTTCCAAGCTTCGACGTCCTCAAAAACAATGCGATAGAAACGACCTTCGGGATTCAAATATGAATAGGGGGTCTCAATTAAAGGAGTAAACATATGACAGGTGCCTACCGTAGTTCGAAACTTGATGTTCTGACAGACAAAATATCATGTCCGCAAGATGAAGTCCAAACAACTGGAACAGAGCCATCATGAAAATCCACCAAGAAGCAATAGGCTTATCGTCACGAACATTATCGTACGCCCCAAGCGTAGAATATCCAGGTGTGCCGATGGTATGCAAGAGTTTCATGAATTTCGCGCAGAACTCTGCATCCGTCGGAGAAAGTACACATCTTGGATGCAAACAGTGCTCGGCGAAATGGCGAACCACTATGTGGGGAGGTCCATCTTAAAAGATAAGTTTGGCAAATCTACTCAGTATATCTCTTAGGACACATACCTGGACTAAACCAATGTGCCTTCTCACGAGAGAGTCGATCCTGTGTGGCTGTCCTATTCTCAATTTGCTCTTTGAGCTCCTGGACAAGAGCATTACGGGTCTCGTTTAGATGATCTTCAACACGTTTTTCGCGAGGTGCAGAAGATTTGAGGAGAGCATTAATCTTGGTAACCTCCCTGTCCGTGTGTCTAGCAACAGGGATAAGATCATACGTGCTCATTTGCCAAAATGTGACATAGAAACCAGCACTGCAGAATGTCGGGATCAATTAGTGTGGTCACGCCTAGCGATGCACTCCTAACCTGAGGACGCGTAGTGCTTGGGCCGGGAGCACCCGTTTTGCGGACTCGACCACAGGAAGCAGTTGTGGGAGCCAAGGTTGAACCTAGAAGAACGACACAAACGATAAGAATCTATTCATTCCCCGCGTGTTCTTATTCGTACCTGCCCCTGTGTTTCGCGTGCAGGTTCTGGAGGATTTGATTGCGCCGGAGCTGGAGTCGACTCGACTTCCCCCATCACTACATCACTCAATGTTGAATGAATGGCCTCAGAAGTTGGCATCACACCATCGTCGCCGTGTAGGGCAGGAGCATCAGGTGGTGAGGGTGAGTTTGGTGTACTGGGGGAGGATAGCTTTTTTACAGCCTTTTTGACGAGCTGAAGTTTTAATGCCTCTTCCCTCGCGGCAGCTTCTTCTTTCGCTTTCTGGTCTCTCTTGGTCTGAAGTGCACCAGCGATGGAAAGATTGTGCGACTATTATGAGGGAGTCCATTCTGGAATCAGACGACTGCAATGCGGATGTAAAATGTATTTATTCCGTCACTTACGAGAACAGGTCCATGAAGGGCAGGGCGCCAGATATGAAAGGCGATATCTGGCTGGATTTTGAGCTTATTGCAGAGCTCGTCCAGTGGCGGCAGCAGACCAGCGTATTCGGCGCCAAAGGCACTGAGGAGAAACTCCACGTATTGGAAAAGAGCCGCTTGGCACTGAAATTACGTCGTTTTTAAACTATACATCATTAAACACAAAGTCCCAGGCGTACCTCGTCGTAAAGATTGCTGATATGCTTGAGATGTTCTTCATTCTTATCGACCGTTTCAATGCAGAACTCACGCTGTTGGGCGATGAGAATGAGAAGAGGGAGTGCAAGGTCCGCCTTCATAAGCCCCTGCATTAATCGTCGAGTTCCGCTCCTATTGGCAGCCTGGTACGGGATTGATAATGAACCTCGGGTATCCGGGGCCAGGGCCTCGATTCTAATAGTGGGACCTCCTCCCATACAGGTGACCTGATCGTCTGTCAGATTTGCCTGAGGCTGAATTTGTGTCGTCTTCGCGATTAGCTCACGGAGAACGATCAAATCGGCGGATCGAAAGCATTTCAGTCTATGGGCAACATATTGAAGTATTGGCACAGGATCAATAGCGGCTCCAAATTTCTTATATAGCGTGGCGGTGTAAGTGGAAAGGCCTGAGGCGAAAACGTGAGATTCAACTACTTGGAGCATGTATAGAACATACTTTGAAGCCAGAGAGCAACCGAAGTGCCGTCATCCTTCATTCGTGGCTTCGAGGAATTCGAGAAGGCCGTAAGAATTGCATAAATCAAAACATCATAGCCGAGGAATGTCAAAGATCGGGCTGATTCGGCTATCGCTTCGATCAAATTATCGTAAGCCATTGCCTGCTTGACGCATTCAGAGAAGACGAGGCACGGATTGCTGTGAGCAAGTTTTGCAAGTGGAAGAGAAAGCTTGTTGTTCGTGTTGACAGTCACGCGTCGCAAGATCCCGCGCACCTCTCGGGTGACCTCTACGTGCCGAACTTTGACTTCCGGATGCACTGTATGCGCTAGTGCCCACTCTCCGTACATACCCCATCGTTCCGTCTGATCGTAGAATCGCAGGAGATTCCAAATCTCCACGTTAAACGCCGCGTTCGATCGAGTCATCGAGAGAGCAGGCAGGAGATAGAGTCGGAGCATGGTACGCCATTCCGACAAGGTCATGTCGAATAGAGTATCGTTTCGGAGTTTTTTGGCCTTAACGAACCTCATGAATTACGGGGAAATCCAAACCCGGGGAGAGAAAGCTCACCTCGGAAAGCTCTGCCTTTCCGATTCGACAAAGCTGAGTCAAGACACTAATATCCCGATACGCGTTCACGCGAACGTAGCGCAACATGGGCTGAATCACAGAGAAAATCTCGCGACGTGTGGTGCAGAGAGGAACAGTCTCAAGCCACGCGGGGTAGAAGTACGTGTAGTCGGTATACATATTACTCGGCGGAGTGGGGGCATGTACGACAATCAGTTTCTTCTTTGGAACGAACTTGGGCGCACATCCAGTTTCGATGATAATCCGATCCAGGTTTGGCCTGCTTTTTGCGCGGATTTTCGCTGCCGAAGGGGATATTGGCTCACAAATCGGAGCAAGAGATGTACGAATCATGTGTAGAAAAAGGTCGGCAATCTCAGGATGGGAGTTTGAAAGCCAGGGGAACTTAGAAAGGATGAAGAGAGCGGGGCGAAGAGCACCCATGGTTAAAAGTGATCTGAGTAATCCATATTTTTGATTTGGGGGATCTCTTGGAGTGCTTGATCGCGTGCCCTCGGTCGTGCTTGATCGCGATTTGGAGGTCGGAGCCGCAGCCTGTGTCCCGCGAGCGGGAACATCGCCCATACTTGGGAGACCGGACGATTGGGCAGCGATCGCTTTCTCCTTCATATTGCTTTCATACTTTGCCATGTCTTTCTGCATTTCAGCATCAGAGGGTGACAGCTAAATAATGAAACAATTCAGTGAGTTCGAACAGGAATAAAATATTTCAGGAGTCTGACATGATTATAAACGTCTTCTAGTTTGATTAGGCCTTCACGAATGAGTAAGGCAGCCGTAACGTAAAGTTTGCGACCGTTAGACTCGATTTTTTCGGGGGACTGGCTCGATTCAAGTGAGTCGCCTGGTTCAAATTCGCATCTGGACGGTCTTACCTGGTATTGCTGGAATTTGAAGCCTAGAATTTGGCTGAGGACTGGACATTGACCATCGTACGATGAATCTGGAACATCATCACCAAGCTCTGCAATCCGCAGTACATCATCGAACTCTCGCCCCTCGTAGACTCCCTTCGCCGGTGGATCGACAAGCATATCTGAATGACAGCGAGAACGACGGTCGTACTGGCTGATGGTATTTGGTCGAGTCCAGGGGGAATGTCGCAAGAGCTCCAGGAAGAATGCATAGTGATTCAAGACGTGGGTCGTAAAGATGTCGATGACCACGTCCAGAACCCGGTTGGGATTGAGATCGAAGTAACCAATGAGCCCAATAATCTTATCCCATGCAAGTTTGGACCGAGCGCGAAGGGCATCCTTGGACTCAACCGGAAAACCAGTGGATGGGTTATGAGCCGGCCCGACCATGGCTACAATCTCGGTGACGAGTTTTGCATAACCTTCGGATCGCTCGCGCAGGAGATTGAAATTCGTCTGCTTATAACTGGAGACACAGATTTGAGACGAGACAGCCGATCCCAGGCATTTGAACTGGACTCACAAAAGCGCAGTGCGCGTTCGAGTGACTTTTCTTTCGAGGGCCACAGAGTCAATGATGAGATCAGCGGCCTGCAGTATCCACGTGTCCAGACTTTCCCTGCATGCCGACGCGGGGAGAATAGAAGCCAGCTAGACGCAGAGTATTAGGCCTGCTCGCACGACGCGACGCCTGGCAACACGCACTATCAAGGATTTGACCAAGTCGGCCAGTCGTTGCCTATCTTGGTCATAAGCAATCCTTCCAGGATCGGTAGTGGGCGCAGTTTTGGCATTGGGAAACCTGTCTTCCACACCAGAATCGGCGGTCCATATCACGTCAAGCAAGACGTGAGTTAAAAGAGAGCGCGGGTCTTGCAACGAAGACGACGGAGCAGATTGAAGCAGAGACTGGACAAACTGAACAAGGGACTCCACAGTGATAGGATTCTTGGAGAATGAGAGGATACTCAAAACCAGGGTCTGGAGGGTTTGGGTTAATGAGAATATGGCAGCAGCTTGCGAGGCATTCGCGATGTCATTCAATGCGGTAGCCAAACTTCAACAAAATTGAGTGGCTGGAGGAAGAATAAATTTGACTGAGCATACCAGGTCTCCTTGCCCCCCCGGGCCCAATTCTTCAGGGCATCGAGAGTCGCTTTGACAGCCATGCAAACTCTTGAGTCGTGCAAGGTCTTTACTAACGGAGATTGCCGATACACCCCCGTCAGAGACTTGGATCCGCGCCAAAAACCAAGCCAAAATTGGGAGAACGATAACTAAACAACAACGCAACGTAGCGATAAGGGGTTCGCCCTTTGCCAAGGATTGCGGCTGAATGGTTGCACTGATTGGCTTCATTTTTTGACATGTTGTTGGAATTACCATTCTCCAATGCCACAGGTCCTGCAAGTGTTTTGGATTAATTTTGGCAGATGTGTAGTTGAGAGTCAGTAGCCACAACATTGTTCTCGCTTCCACCCCAGCCTATACAAAGAAAGAACCACTTCCGTACCTAAGCCTTACCTCTGCTCAAGCATGTACAGTTACTAGTACGAGACTGCTCTCGGCGCCTGCCGGCACCCTGACGCGCTATGTAAACAAGATTCCCTCCTCCACAGCATTGTACGAAGCTTGTGGCTTTCCTGGCTTCCCGAGGTCCTCATTATATAATGGTGTTGTATACACCTAATGCAAATCATTTACAATTACAAAGGCCTCATGAGTAAGAATTTGGATAATGGTTGGGAAAGGGCGATACACATGATTCCGTGACGCATGAAGAGCTTTCCAGACACTTCCAAATAGCATCAAAATGAGTTCCAAATTACTCACCAAGTCCTTTGGGACTCACTTGGATGCTGTTTGGAAGGGATTTGGAAAGCTGTATGCCTGAGCGGAACTTAACCGAAAAATGATTGACCGGAAGCTCGGCCAACAAGCTGACTCGGTTAGTAATAACAGTAACTTACTGTACTTGGAAAGTGTCTAGAATATGCCCTCTGTTCAAGCACCGTCCAAAGTCCTGGTGACTGGAGCCTCGGGCTACATTGCTGCCCATGTCTGCAAGATCCTATTGGAACATGGATTCCCGGTAGTTGGCACTGGTGCGTTTGGACTTGTGAATCGAGATGTTTGTCAGTTTCTCAACTCAACGTGATAGTCCGTGCCCCCTCCAAGGTGAACCGTTTCCACGATATATGCATATCCGTCTAAGGAACGATGCGTAGGGAGAATATCTGAGGGAACTTTTCGCGGACTTCAAGCCCAAATTCACCTTTGTCGTTGTAGACGATATTGTGAAGGTGACATACAGTGCTAAAATGTGTTTGTCCCATCAAGCCCTTACTACATGCTCTTGTGGCAGGCTGGATGCTTTGATGATGCTGTCAAAGGAGTAGATGCAGTTATACATACCGCCTCGCCATTTCATGTTAGTCGTTCATTTCTTTTGATTTTTGCTAGAGACGGATATCTCGGGGCAGCTCAGGGCGGATGATCCCCAAGAGGTTATCGTCCCGGCCGTTCAAGGAACTATAGGGATTTTAGAGAGTATTCTCAAATATGGGTATGGCTGTCTTGGCCCGACACATCTTCCGTTGCCTTTGGGAACCTAACTATATATTCATTTGCGTCCAAGACCCGATGTCAGGCGTGTTGTCATCACGTCCTCTGTCGCAGCGATCACCAGCCCCAAGGACAAACCATACATATTCACTGAGGTAAGCCAGTTTCGCCCTTCACGACCCGCCCATCAAACACATCTTCCCCAATCCCGCTGATCGATACCTTGTCATGTGTAGGACGATTGGAACACTTATTCCCCCGCCTTGATCGAAAAGGAGGGGAGAGCCGCAAATGGTAGTCAGAAGTATCGAGCAAGCAAGGCTCTCTCAGAAAGAGCTGCATGGGAGTTTTTCAAGAAGAACCAGCTCTCTATCAACTTTGATCTTGTTACGATCAATCCTACTTTAGTGAGGATCTGGGCACCATGTCTGCCATTGCGTTGTTGCTCACCGGTGTTTGCAGGTATACGGAGTACGTGATCAGTTTGTCTTGAAGGCGATTGGTGGTCTAACTCAGTGGTACGTTTACATATTATGGCAATAGCCTCCCATCCATGAAGTAAGGTCTTCTCGTACCATTCAATCCGTGCTCCTCCCGTCTCATTCCATTCTTGGCGTCCAGGTGCCCAGCCTCGAACACTTGAACGAATCCGTTGCTCAACTCTACAATCACATATCTCAGCCTCGCACAAAAGAAGTAATTCTTGGCGTGCCCGGGACTGGGAACTGGGTGGACGTCAGAGATGCCGCTCTAGCGCACGTTCTGGCCCTCGAGCTTGAACAGGCTAGTGGTCAGCGCTTCATCCTTAGTAACGGAGTGTACACTGTTCAAAAAATATGTGCGCCTTTGTCCTTGCATTTGCCACCCCTTCGTTGTTTTTCCCCTACTGACAAGATTGGCATTGACAGACGACAGTCTCAGAGAGGCAGGCGTTCCGGGTGTACCTATAGGATATCCTGGTGAGGACACCTATGACAAGCACAATACTGAAGACGGCTCGAAAGCCACGCGCGTCCTGGGAGTGAAGTACAGGAGTCTCAAGGATTCCGCTGCCGATACCATCAATGCGATCCGCCAGAGGTTCATGGCACCTCTGACACCGGTGCCACTGTGTAAATGATGTTAGACCCATTCGGCTGTATGAAAGAAACTAGGATTGTTCGTGTGTGCACTCTGACTCTGTTGCTTTGTTGTATAGATGTGGATCGCTATCATACGTGTCATTGGCACTCATCGTGCAGATACTACGATCGAAATAACCCATCCGGGCTGTGTATTTGTGTTACTAAATCCAAGATAGATGGATGGTAAAGTATGCGAGACGAAGCTACTGTAACTGAGTGCAATGAAGGGTTATACTCGAGTATGTAAGCCGAAAAAACCAAGTTGAACGACTCGACTCTGTTAGTACGGACATTGAAGGCAAGGAGAGTGCACTGTCAGAGAACAACAATTGAAACTTTTGATGTCACTATTTTGGTTCATAACACAGAAGGATTTGCTGCTGGGGCTCGGCTAAGAAACGCTCGTGCTCGTCTTTAATAACCCTCGCAGCCAGCGCCTTGAGCTCCACTGGGTTAGAAAGATCATTCTTTTCTCCTGTGAAATTGGACACGCGGGGAATAGAGCGAACACTGAGAAGTATGGTGTAGTGAGTACCCAGATACCAATCCGAGAAACAGACATACCTTGCGGCGAAAAATCCCAACGCGACATTTCCATTGTCTTCAATATCTTGGAGAGTGGTCGAATTTTGTGATGCACTGGTTGGCCTAATCCAACGCCATCTCCCATATAGCCGTTGATCGGTGACCACCGGAAGCATGGGAACTGCTAGAACCCTTTTCACAAGGCCAGCCCAGACAATTGATTGGTCTGCGGCAAAGACTTACCTGCCGGGAAGAGGTTGGGTGGTTTACACTTCATTCTGTAGGCGCTGAACTTTTGATGAAAACTATAAATGAATCAGTAATGTCCACTTGATAAAGTGTGGACAAACTAACCTCATTCTTCTCTGCCCTATCTTTGCTCCGGGCTATGATTGCCTGTAGGCCATCCACATAGGCTTGAAGAAACACCGAAGAGTTTATTGGGAGAGAAACTCAATGAAGGGTCAGGGCGCTACGCGGCGATGACGTCGGACAAGCGCGACCCCTGTGAGGCTATGCCGACGACCTCGCCAATCATTATTTGCCAACCTACCTTTTGGATCTCGCAGCCAGGTTTCACCAGGGACCTTCCTGTCGTGCTCTAATCATCCGAGCAACTAAGGCTCTCCGATCGTCCGAATTCGTCCTCACTCGCTTAGTAATCAGGGGGAGATGTCCGTAACTCTCACTAGACCTTGGGTGTGTCGCAGAATGGGCAGTGACTCTGTTGCGAGTGTGAAGAATCAGTGTTTGCACAATGGCGCAAATTATTATATACATTGGCACATGCGCAAGAACAGAAAGATGGAATGTCATGTAATCTGTTCAGGTGGTCACCTTTCTCTGAATGACGCGCTCCTCACTCCATGCCGCCAGTGCAGCTTGGGTTCGTATGCTTACTGCACGAAAAGCAGGTACCGGGCGAGCGCGAACCGTCGGTTGGGGCTTTAGTGCAGAGGCTAGGCGTGTGCGCCCCGGTGAAGGATGTATACCAGTGGTACCATTCAGTGACGTGGAACGCACGGGACCGACAAGATTTTGGTATGGGATGGATCGGCTCTAGATCCAGAAGTAGTACGCCGGCTTTGGTATCGTGGCGCTAGGGCGAGGCGGACGCCAGTTGTCTGCATCCGCACCGAGACGGAGGGGGCTAGAGTGACTTTGGCTGTCCTAGACACGAACGACGATCGCTTAAGTTGCACATGGTTGGGCTTTGATACCGCTAGGAATAGTTCATCATCATCGACTTCCGCTGCTGGGAATTCTGAAGTGCACGAGGATCCTAAGTATCCGCATTCTCGTTTTCTAATTCTTGGAAAGGGGCAGCAACTTGGCAGAACATACCACGCAGTGTCTCGAGGGACAATGTCAATGAAGCTATAGCCGGCATCGGATTCGAATTCGAACTTGTGAAGGAGGATCATAAGGAAGCAATGTATTGAGGTCGAGAACATTGCCTAGTTTCCAGAGTTCTACACTGGGTTCCTAATAATCTGGCATCGGAAAGCCGGGATCGTAGGGTAATTCTGCGTCAACCAATATCCATAACAGGAAACTTTCACGAGATTTGAAATACAGGTACGAGGGCGGAACACACCGGCAACTGGCGGAGGCATAGAATCAGTGACCGCCTAACAAATAAATATAAAAGAGACATACGCTGAGCCCACTCAAGTCCCGAATCCACTGGAATATGTGAGGTGTAGCTAGAAATTCCCGATGGATCATAGTCATGATGGAAACACTCACACAGTACAGATACGTAGACATTGTTCAAGTCCGACGTGGATCTAACCAAGATAGTCCCACAAAATCACCAGGACCCTAAAGAGATGTCGGAGAGCTAACAACAGGAGCCACTTCTTCGCGGCTTGTTTTTGGAGAAAACTTGCCCGGGCACGACCAAGGTAATAATAATAACGAATGCGAAACTAAGAAACCGTAGCTTGATTCAATAAAGCTTGAAAGACTCGACTCTGCGGCCACGAAACAACCTCACCTCGCCGTAATCAACAAATTCACGAAGCCTGTAGTCGTACGCGGTACGTGTGATGCTTTAGAAAGAAATCTGCAACATCACCAGTACACTATATGTAAGTTCAGCCCATACAGTTTTTCATAATACTGTACTTGGGAGGATCGCCGTTGGGTACATCGAGGCCAACCACATCACTCGGCAAGTGCTCTTTCAAGGACTTGTACATGTCCACGGTAACCTCTCCAAGTTGACGATACGTCACCCCTAGCAAGAATAGCCTTGGAGCCATCTACGAAGACATCAGAAACATGCATCTTCCCACTCCCAGGATTTCCCTCGGTGACTTCGGTGAAACCGGCCTCTCTGAGGATATCCTCTGAATAATCCTCGTTCGCGATCGGTTCCGGGGAGGGATGAGGATGCACTTTGATCTTGCCAGGTGAACGTGCCAGTATTCGCAAGGAATCTCTCCCCGCCGGCATCTGGGGACTCGAGGGCAACGGCATGGGCGAGGGCGTTGTCACGAACATCGACGAAACTGAGGCTGATGCCTTTTCCCAAATTTCCCTTGACCCAATTTTTGTTCCCAGTTAATCCCTTCATTCCCTTACAGATGTCCTCAGGGGTTGTTTTGGAAGGATCATGCAGAAAGGTTCGTTCGGGGAACGTGACGTACTTTTTGTAGAGCTCCCGTTTTCTATCCTCCTCCCGGAATGCAGCTATCCACGCGCTTGGTGTGCGCCGGCCCTTGGAGTGTGCACGGTATGAGTCAACAAGTAGGTTGCCGACTGGCCCTATGAAGATTCTACGATTCCCCTGAGAGTATGCCGGTGTACGGGCCACGCATCGGTTACCTGGCACATCCATGGGATCTATGAGGCGACGCTGAGTTCACCAAGCATCGTTCAGTCCTGGTAGATAGAGACGGCATGTATACCGAGGGCGTCAAGAATGTCGAAATATTTTACTACAGACATTGAGAAAGAGCGTGCAGGCAAGGAGAGCACACTGCCAGAGAACAACAATTGAAGCTTCTTATATCGCTGCTTTGGACGAAACACAGACATGAATTATTTACAAGAGAATTTACTGCTGAAGCTTTGCCAAGAGATGCTCGTGCTCTTCTTTAATAACCCTCACAGCCAGCTCGTTGAGCTCAACTGGGTTAGAAGGATCATTCTCTTCTCCAGTGAAATTGGAAACGCGGGGAATAGAGCGAACGCTGAGAAAGCACGGTGTAGTGAGGGCCCAGATACCAATCCGAAAAACAGACATACCTTGCGGCCAAAAATCCCAACGCGACATTTCCATTGTCTTCGATATCTTGGAGACTAAGAGCCGGCTCCCTCAATTTCTTGATGCACTGGTTGGCCCGATCCAATGCCACTTCCCACATAGGAGTCAATCGGCGACCACCGGGACCCCTGGAACTGGTGGAACCCTTTTCACAATGTCAGCCTCAGATAATTAATGTAGTGCAAAGTCTCACCTGCTGGGCAGAAGTTGGGTTTGCTATACTCCGTTCTGCAGGTGCCGAGCTATGCGACGAAAACTGTAAATGAATCAGTAACGTCCAATTTGATAAACTGTGGACAAAATAACATCGGTCTTTTTTGCCCTATCTTTGCTCTGGGCTATAATTGCCTGTAGGCCATCCTCATAGGCTGAAAGAAGAATACTGAAGAGCTTATTAGAGACTGGGAGAGAAACTAATCAGCTCATAGTGATAACAACGGAGAAAGTCTCAAACCCTTGATCATGCGAGACAATGCCTGGACCCTCTCGCTGCCGATCGTTATAATCTCATCCATACAGAATTTCGCCTGGAAGGGATCGTACGAGTAAAATCTGAATTGCAGGAAATCAGTCAAAAGGCCGTAAACGCGCAAGTTCTTGAAGCTGAGTTCTTTGTTCATTTCAGCAGCAGCTGTGTGTGGGCTTAATAATGAATATGCATACAATAGGAGACTAAAAATACGCACACAGAAGTTCAAGGAACAGTTGTGCCAGACTGTGATCCTTCGGCATGTCGAGCTTGAACTCAACAATAAGAAACATAAATCCACCAATCATATATATCTACCAAATATCTGTTAGACAAGCCTACATAAATGAAAAGTGATACTGACTTCATGCTCAACCCCGCCTCCACTCGAGTACTTGGTTGCCATCATTGTCTCCTCCGGTGCATCAACCAGTCGACCTTGAAATAATGCTATGATAGGAACAATGTACTTTCACATCTGCCATTAATCACAGTGCACTTAGAGTGTTGGTTTCAGGGACATACCGGCTCCAAGAGTCTCACTCTCGCTGCCTCCCTTGTTTGTTCAGGCCTCTCCCGATAGAAATCGTGCCAACGCCAAGCATTCTCGAACATGGCCTCATGTAGAGACAGCGGGAGGTAATACTTGGGGGTTTGGAAATGCTCTAGAGTAGCCCTCGAAGCAACGGATTGCATGCCAAGGCCTCGGGCAACCTCTGACCATTTTGCTGCAGAGAAGGATGGGAGATTGGGTGTGGGTTTTTGGAGGGCTGAAATGGGGATGTTCGCCGAGTTGGCAAGATCAGCTAACAATGCTGTCAGTTCATC
>MU129042.1:165010-175097 GCA_014904985.1 Hydnum rufescens UP504 | reverse complement strand
GGTCAGCTGGACCACACTCGGAACGTAGTCCGGGTAATAGCAGAAATCCTGAGTTTTCATAGAAGACATAAGGAAGTACAAGGACAAACCTGTAGTCCGGGGTAATAGCGGAAATCCTGAGAGACCAAAGCTGAGGCCTCTGGACTTCGCCCCCGGACTACTTATACAGGACAGCTATACTACGAGGGAGTGATCATCAAGGGGGAGGGTGGTTACAAGGGAGGTGGAAACAGGGACAGGGGAGCAGCCAGGAACAAGGACAGGTACTAGCATGGGTAACTCGGAATCAAAGGAAATGAAAGAGAAATGAAACGTGACAGAACGAACTCGGAAGCAAACGGAAACAAGAAGAAATAAACTGACGGAGCCCGGAGAGCACCGGAGACAAATCGGAAGCAAACCGGAGTTATCAGAAAGAAGCGGACGAACCCTGACATTACCCCCCTCTTAAGCCTGTTCGTCCCGAACAGGCGAGACGGATCGATCCGCGGAGACAGCCGGAGAATTTCCACTACCATCATGTCCAACCCTTGTAGATCTAAACTCGATGAGGCTCGTATGCGTGCAGAAGAGGCTGCGCAGGCCCTCCAGGAGGCCCAGGAGGAGGAGGAGCGTGTAGCGGAGGAGGAGAGGCGTGAGGCCGCAAGGCGCAAGGCTGTGGCGGAAGCCAAGGCAGCTGCAGAGGCTAAGGCCGCTGCGGAGGCTAAGGCCGCTGCTGAGGCTAAGGCCAAGGCGGACGACCTTGCCAGGAGGATCCATGAGGATCCTGCGCTTATGCCGTGAGTTCTGTGTGTTGTTCTCTGTCCATGGCACCTTGGTGACGCATTCCAGGTCTACAGTGTGTTTCCGCTGTGTCCAACAGCGGATTCGCTGCGTTCCGCTGTGTCCAACAGTGGATTCGCTGTGTTCCGCAGGCGGATAAGCCTGGAGCGCGGGCGTGCCAGGCGTGCTTCATGGTGAAGGCTTGATGCAACTTGGGCAAGGAGGGAGGGTCCGGGGCGGAGACGTCGGCGGCTGGGCGGGGTCGTGCTCGTGCTCCGACGCCAGGAGTTCAGCAACGATTGGCCGTGGCTGCGGAGCAAAGTGCGCTAGCACATAAACAGTCCGCGGAGGCATTGGAAAGGCAGGCACGGGCTGCGGAGGAGATGGTGATGTCCATGGGTGAGGTGAGGGATTCCCTGGACACGATCGTGCGACATCTGTTGCCTCGTCCAGCCTCGGAACGGCCTCGTGCAACGTCGGAGTATCCTCGTCTGGTCTTGGAGCATCCGGAGTGGCGAGGGATATCTGGAGGACCGGAGTCGGCTGCTGCGGCGGGTTCGGAATCCCGTCATAGTCATAAGCGCCAGCATACTGGCGAACTCATTGATCTGTCGGACGAGGACGAGGATGATGATGATGACAACGACAACGACAACGAGGCGACGATGATGACGACGGGGAGGTGGAGTAGTTGATACCTTCATTGTCAAACTTGTGTCTCGTAAATCCCGTGTTTCGTACACCTCTGTTTCGTAAATCGTTTAGTGAATCGACCAGTCCGGGAGATCTGAGGGGGTTTCCGTAAGGAATTCATTGGTTCGGAAGGGTATGGAGGCGAACTCTAGGGCATTGATCTGTCTGGGGGCTTCCGGATGGGTCCGGTGGAATGTTTGAACGATGTCCGGAGCATTTTCTAGGTTAGCCTCCGGGACCCATTCGTTATCAGAGGCCGGATAGCCCTTCCAGTGGACAGGCTGGTCAGTTATATACCCTACCTAAGTTAGGTACCATGTTTGGGGCATGAAATGGTACCTAATAGGTGGCCTATGGCTTTCGGCCATTGTATGGCCAGAAGGTGTGTTTTGAATAAGAGGGGTCCACTTATTTCGGGCAATTTCGGGCAATTTCGGGCAATTTCAGGCAATTTCAGGCAATTTCAGGCAATTTTGGGCAACTTCTGGTCTTTTTTGGGCCATTTGGATTACTTAGAGGTACACCTACTACTGTATTGCTGGTCTACTGTTGCCCGAAACTTGCCCATAAAATAACTTAGAGAATTTGAGAGTTTCATGACTTAGACATTATATCTACATCAAAACTAACATCTAGTTGCTCTTCATCTGACAATGAACTCCCCCCGGCCCCAATGTCACTCTCAATATCACACTCACTGGCATCACTTCTGCCACACCCTTCTTCATCCTTGGCATGATCCCAAGTATCCATACCAGGAATTGGAGGAGGTATCTCAGGAAGGAATGTGGAAATGCTACCACCACTACCCTCGAATGGGACACCATCTAGATCCTTCTGCCACATGGAGACAATGTCGAAGAACCAGTGAAGTCTCTGAAGTGCAAAATGTTGGATACACACATCAGCAGAATGATTCAAGACAAATTGCGTGGCAAGGTACTCTGTCTCCACCCATTGGCGAAGGTTTGAGTGCTCAGCTGCACAGCGCTTCAGCTCTTCCTTGCAATTCACAACCTCCTGTGCCGCCCTAATCCCAACCCTGACAGAAGCATCCGAGAGCCATGCTGGCACTACCCCACCTGGAAACTGAGCCAACCCCTCTGTACTTTGAGCCAGCCAAATGTCCTCGTCCACGTCCAACTTGTACACTGAGTTCGTGATTTCAGGCGGGATATATGCATCTTTAGCAACTCCATCCTTCCCCCTCATCATCATCATATCCTTCCGAAGACGTTATAAGCCTGTGACTCCTCGAGCTTAAGGACCGTCGTACTCACCTCTGCCTAGACCCTTCCGGGCTGCTGGACTCTCCTCTGTTCTCCTCCGCTCCTCTTATCTCAGCCTGCCCGATTCCTTCGGACTGAGCCGGACTTATGCCGGACCTAGTTGGACTTATCCGTGTCTATATTGTTTGGTGCTCTCATCACAGCGTGGCCCTGACAAAATCCCTACTACGTGCAAACCCATCCGAGGACGATTTTTCAAATAAATGAACCATTTTCTATGTCAATCCGGACGTCAATTCCACACCGTCATTCATTTGAGAACAAGCCTGAATCCCATACATCTAATACCCACGAATCTGCGCCATTCCTTTGTTTGCGCACAAGCCAATTTATTATGTATCCACGGCACTTCAACAGGCCACCCTAAATTCCACCTTTCCATGCCACACCTCAATGTGGCAATAGCAATTCAACTTGCTTGCTTTGTTTGACCTTCAATCAGTCTCCACTTCTGATACATGCTTCCTGTTGCCTCAAGGGCGACTCTAACGAATTGTGATTATGTAACACAATGGATTACACACCCGGGCCTTGATTCCGACTCGCGGACTTGTCACATGACAAATAGGGGCTAATGCGGTGCTCTCAAGGAGTAAACGTGGAATATCTCCCTCAATTTTGATCGGATCGACTCGGAAAGATAGCGCCCAGAAAGCTACGATTCACACCTTTCATACGATACCAAACACAAGCCGAACGAATCAAAACTACACCTTCCAGGTCGATTTTACTATGTGTTTCATATATCCCTTCAGTATTTTTCGATTTTCTCAGTCAGTTTTGATCCAATTCGCTCGGGACAAGTACTACTAGAAAGCTGTCGACAGTCCGCATCCAATGGTACCAAGGGCAAAACGAGCGGATTAAAACTCGGCTCTCTACAATTCAACTCCTCCATGTCTCATTCCATTATTGCCTCCGCTTTTTTTGATTATTAATGGCAATTATTCTCTGCCCCTCTTATATCCGACGAAGAGTACATCTAGGACGACCAGTTCCACCATTCCCCAAGGGATTCTGTGCAGTAGGAGAGGAGGAATAGCTTGGTTAAGCCATATTCCCCTATTCTGACTTGATTTTGTAATATCTCCTTCAGTTTTGAAGCTTTTGACTTGATTTCTTTTTCATCATTTTCGCCTTAACCCCACCTTTCTGCCGGTTACCATAGCATTTTTCTGTGATGTATATTAAGTGCAGGAGATGTGAATTTCTACAGTTTTCCCCCTCCCCAGTTTTGAGGCACTGATGTATTGCCGCTGGTTCCTTGGGTGAATTCCACTAAGACTACTACACTTTGTCTAGGGCCTCAAGAGGAGAGCCTTAGGGTGTGGTTTTGTGACCCATATTCATTCTTTATTCTATTGCTTGGGCAGGTGTTGCTTACAGCATTAGATTTCTATCACCAAAGACCTTCATTCCTTCGAGCCTCAACATTCGGATTGATCCCGTGGTCCCTTCTTTTCATTCTTGATTCCATATTGTGGACTGTGGCTGGATTCCCCCTTCGTTTCCCGCTTACAAATCTGGTGGTCCTTACAGGGGCCACAACCTTCAATTCGAATCCCTTACTTGGTGCACACAAACACAAACATGTCCACCGTGACACATGTTCGCATGCCTGGACCATGATCCAAAGACGCTCCCCAGTTCCATGGAAAATGAATCCTACACTTCCTGGCAGAATACAAGTTCTGCGCCACAACAGCTGGCCTCAATTCAATTCAAACCATACAACAAATCACTCGTTATTGCAATACAAAATCCGAACAATTCATTGAGTCGCTAGATGAGTACTATGGAGATGATTGGGACTCCTTTAAAGCCCGATTACTTGAATTTTATCCCTCAGAAGAGGAAAAGCCTTATTACAAGGTCGATCACCTTATCAAGCTCGCTCGCAAGGACCGAAAACTCTTGTCCGTTGCCAAGTTTGACAACTACATTCGCGAGTTCATGGTTATCACAAAGTCCCTGGACGATCACAAAGCCTTATCTCAATTGGATAAGCATGACTACTTTTGGCGAGGCATCAAGCCACCCTCCTTTCGCGAGGAGATTGCAACTGTCCTCAAGAATTCAAAGCTCTGGACTGATCTTACCTGTCCCCCACCTATGCCAGAGGTGATTCAAACTGTCAAGTTACGCCTCAAGTGAGACTTGTATCGAGTCTCGGATGACAACGGACAATACGGACTCCATGGCAACGAGGCCACAATGGACTCCTCTGACTCAGATGAGTCTTCTTCAATCGATTCCAATACCGATCAAGATGCGAGACATGCTGGATTCAAGAGACACCGGGTTAAACACGAGGCCAAGTCTAGCAAAGACAAACCTACAATCATTGCCCCAGAGTTGAAGCCCCAGGACACTCGCAATCTTGTCAAATCAAATATCGACGATCTTGCTGAAAAGATCGGATGTTTGACCATCGCGCTAGGCCATTTGCAAGATGATACAGTTGGAACACGTCCTGTAAACCTTTCTACTTCATCAATTACATGCTTTATGTGTGGAGAACAAGGTCACTTACTCAAGGATTGCCCTGAAACGAAAGCCTTTGTCGCAAAGAAAGTCTTGAGGTGGTCAAGTGAAGGCCGACTCATACAGGCCAATGGATCTGATCTTCTGCAAGGCGACATCAATAATGGCAGAGTCGCACGAGTCCTACGAGATCAACTTGTCAATGCTTCTAACATTGAGATGGAACACTCACGCAACTTCAATCTCTTGAATCAAGAGTTCGCTACCTTTGGAGAGCATGACTATGAAGTCTTTCCTGCTAGTCATGAGCAGATACGTGGCCAGAAGCGACCCCGGTCCGATGACAAGGAAGAGCCGAGGCCAAAGAAGATGGAATGTCCTAAATGCGCATATATTGAGCTGCCTCAACACCCCGTTAGCAAACAAGAGCCAAAGAGTATTGTGAATGAGCCTCCTACTATTCTGAAGCGAGAAACTCGCCCCTTGAGCCTTCCACTGCTGTCCTGCCTAACGAAGACGTCGAAATGCGGGATGGTACGGCAGATCGCCCACAAGTCCACAGGCCAGCCGTTACAGAGACACAACCTGCAACACCTAGGGACAAAGCCAAAGCTACGTTAGACAATGTGATCATCCGTGACAAGAATGGTCAACCCAAGACGAGAGCTTCCCCAGCCTATCATTTCGCCAGTGAACTTCAAGAGAGTGTGAATGTCGAGGCCCTATTCATGTCTCTTATGAGCCAGGAAATCCCTGTTAGACTTGGCGATATCCTCGGATCTTCCTTCGAGTTAGGCAAGAGAATACAAATTGCTACAAAGACGCAGCGAGTCCCTGTTAGTCTCGAGGCCAAGCACATGAAGAGCGTCGAGCTTTCGATTAGCTCAGCCGAACATGGAATCAATCCCTTGGAAATGAAGACGCGACCTCCGAGGCGCCCTTTAATCTATCGATCCCTGAAAGGTGATCTTGGTGTCAATGCACTTCTAGTTGACTCAGACAACGAAACCAGTGACGAAGATAGTCTTGTGGATGATACTCTTTCTAAATTCAATTCTGATGGTCAAGCCGACAAATTCTACACGTGTGACTTCGAGGATGAACACAAGCCGCAGTTCAATATTAGGGAAACCAACTATTCCCTTTACCCGTCTTTCCTTGCAATGGTGACAGCCAGAATCCAGGGCACAATCTTTGGCCACCCGTGTACTATGCTCATTGACAATGGTAGCGAATTGAACATCATGGTCCAATCGCTCCAAACGAAACTTGAATTACCAATCGACTTGTCCGCAGAGGACTGGCTTTTGCGAGGTGTTTCGGGCCATAACGTTAATCTTGTTGGATTATGTCGTAACGTTCCAGTTCACGTTGGAGGAATTCCCCTCCCCCACAACTTCTTTATCACGTCGGACAACATTGGCCAGAAGGATGTGATCCTAGGCCAGCCCTGGTTATATTCATACTCAGCAAGAATTGAATATGCACATGGAATTGGAATGAACTTACAATTGTGGCAAGATGGTGATTGCGACTCTGGACAATCCGTATGAGTGACTTTGCCTATCATGTCTGCACCCCGAAATGTCCGTTCCATCAAGACAATACAGCGAGGCGTCGAAAATGAACCTTCTACTTTGATTGACACCGCCACACTGAAAAGCACACCTGAATTCCTTCCTGAGGGGGAGCTCAACTTGAAAAAGCTGAGGCCTCACGTCGATGCCAAAGGATTGTTGATTCGAGCTTTAGAGTTGCCCGCAATCCGCGAAGCCCTGTACCGAGCTTATTATCTCTGCGATGTCATTCAAGAGAGCAAATTGAGCCTTCGATTCACACAAGGGTCTATTCAAGATGGTCATACATTCCCTAATGTCACAGAGCATACTGACGAGACTATAAGAATTGTCTTGCACAACAAGACGCCTGCCCACAGAAGAATCCATTCTATAGCAAGTTACCACCCGGGTTGCAGACCTTTGATTTCCAATCCTTTGAAGCTGGGATCGTTTCCTTTGATGCCTATCAATTCCACGAGATCCGAGAATGTCGAACGTGGCAAACCTGATGAGCTTACGGACGAGTGCAGACTATCGAGTTGTACCTATAAGGATCCAGATACAGAGATTGACTCATCGCAGTTCTCGAAAGGAGAGAATTTCATGTCCAGGATACTCAATTTGTTGCCTTGGAGGTCGAAAAGATGCCGAAGGACCAGTAACGCGGATACCTCAAAGTTTAAACAGAACTTCACCTCGGGACTCGAGGACGATCAAAGCGTGTCTAACAAGGTCGAAATTAGCATGTCCGCAGAAGGAGGATTGAAGCCCGACAAACTTACCTTTAACTGTAACCTGGTGGAATGCCGTCGATCGCAAAACCTTAGCTTGTATGAGTCCGAACATGATCAAGGAATTCTGCGTTGATTGGATGCCGGGAGACATAAGTTGAAGGATCTAAGCAGGTGCTGCTGCTTGCCCTCCAGCGAACCAACGGATACGCGACGGCTAAGGAAAGCAATGACATTGACATCGAAAAGCCTCCGTCTGCCCGATAAACACAACGATATTTTCAAATGAACCGAAGAGACAAATCCTGGGACAATACATTCACTTTCGATCGAGGGACCCTACACAGAACACAAATCTTTGATTTCACGATGCGCGAACAAAGTAGAAATGTCAAAGAGTTCCCCTTCGCGCAATGGACTCGGGAACCTTGAAAAATCAATGACACGATACTCGGAACACGTTAAGCTGTTGGGGGATCATATCAAAACTGGCAAGCTGCATATAGCGACTGCCCACTTACCTTCTAATAATGAACCTGCCACCGAATACGAGTACCCGATTTTGTCCGCATACCTGAGAATGAGGGCAACCTTCATTGACGTATTTCTGGAATTATTCAATAAGTTGGCATGTACCAAATCCGTGCCTGTCTGCGATAGCGCAGAATTGGTGTCAAGTATCCATTCTCGTGTTGAAGAAATCACAATTTCCGATCCGGCCAACTCACCTACAGCTGAAGAAGTAGGGGCAATAACCCTGGCTTTGTCAGTACACCAAGAACCCGAGCACATCCTCAATGGCATACACTTGATGTCGAGTCGCCACTCGCGGGAGAACTACAACGATTTTGAGAAGTCCAAGGCACCCGACCCAATGGCGAGAAGTTCCTTCTATCACAATAGGCGTGCTGATGTAAAAGAGAGATCGACTTCTGATCCGCAACTCGCAGAGCCGATGAACCTGGTTAAGCATCTCAGTCAACTCGCAGAGACAAACTACTTGACGATGCACTCACCTTTTACTAAAGACGCTACCGCCCGAGATGGCTATCCAATTCCACAATGCCCAAGTGATCCGAGAACATCGAACTTGAGCATTTCGCGCCCAGGCAATAGAAACGAGATTGCTATGTTGACAGCACAAGTTCCGGAATGTGCTAAGCTGTTGATTCTGTCAAAGAATCATGTCAAGACTCGAAAAATGAACTGGATGAAGCCACACTTACCTCGTACAAGAGATTCCAATGTCAAGTTCTTGAATTTGTTGAGCGATACCTCGGTTCACATACCTGTGGAGTTCCTCGAAGTCAAGAGCAAGGTCACGGCGCAGATTCTGCATAGGGAGAAGCCCACCTTAAATGATTGGAAGCTTGAATTGTCGCTTACTAGACCCGAGTTCCTGCCCAATCGCGCAGATTCGAAGTATTCCCGCCTCCAAGGATTTTTGGAAATCAAGGTCCTCAACCGGTGGTAACTTCTATAGATGGATTTTTTGTGGGCAGGGTCCTTGTTTTGTGGCGGAACATTTCTTAAATGTCTTGTTTAGTATGCTCTGTGACATTAGGAATGTAAATGACCATCTTGAATAACCCTTGTGTGGAAATCGAAGGCTCAATTTGCTTTATCTCTTGACACAATCGCGGAGATAAATAGACTTCGGTAACAGGGCTTTCACGGATTGCCCGGGCGACTTCTTAAAGCCTCGAATCAACAATCTTTTTGGCCATCGACGTTGGAAGGGCTAGCTTTTTTTCAAAGTTGAGCTTCCCCCTTCGGAAGAGGAATTTCGTGTAGGCTTTTAGTTGTGGCGGGGCGGTCCACAAAGTAAAGTTTCATTTTCGACGCCTCGCTGTATTGTCCTTTGAATGGAACGGACGTTTTTCGGGGGGTCGGACATGGATTAGGCAGCCCCACTCGGTATGATTTGGTCGATTCGCAATCGCACCATCTTGCACATTGTAAGTTATCTAAATTTCGGTGGTGCGTACTTCAATCTGCTGAGTTTAGCATAAAACCGGGCTGGCTAGGATCCATATCCTTCCTGGCATGTGGTCCGACGTGATAAAGAAGTTTGGGGGAAGGGAAAATTCCTCCGACTTGAACAGGACGTTACGACATAACCGACGAGAATTTTACATTATGGCCTGAACACCCTTCGTAAGAAAGCAAGTCCTTCCACGGATGAGTCGATTGTATTCAAAGTTTTCATATTGAAAACGATGACATGAATGTTTTTAATTCGCTGGCCTTTGGGTTCCAATTGACCATAAGTTAACGGTTGCCAAAGATTGTTCTGCACTGGAATATCCTGGCTTGTTCACCCAATTGGAGAGAAACGAAGGTGGAAGGGAATAGTTCAGTCTCCTAAATATGAAATGCCGGCTTTGTTTTGTTTTCTCGAAGTCACGCGTGTTAAGATCGTCGGCTGACCGTCCAAGAAGATTTTAGAAGAGTTATCAATCCCAAGATAATCTTCGTACGTTTTCGTCGCTGAGTTTAAAATACTAGAATGCAATTGAATACAAACCCAGATGCATTTTCGGGGATCGGTAGATTTTAAAGGGCCCCC